>VWZZ01000865.1:79124-102947 GCA_013399095.1 Psophia crepitans | reverse complement strand
CCCAAGGGCAGCGCCGCCCCCCGCCGTGTCCTGCCCAGCGGCCCTGGGGCAGGTTGTCCCTCCTGTGTCCCCTCCAAGGGGGCTCGGGCTGGGACCAGATGCCAGGACGGAGCTTTGCAGAGCGAACCCCGGGAGCGTCCCGTGGGCTTTTCGAGCACCAGGGTAGGAATTAAGTAAAATGAACTCACAGGTTTCCTTCTGGTGAGACACAGCAGGAGCCACAAATACTGTCAGTCCAATGGGCAGGGCAGGGGCCATGAGTGAAGGCAAAAATAGGCAACAGGAGGTGTAAGCCCTTCCCC
This sequence comes from Psophia crepitans, assembly GCA_013399095.1. Classification (NCBI taxonomy): domain Eukaryota; kingdom Metazoa; phylum Chordata; class Aves; order Gruiformes; family Psophiidae; genus Psophia; species Psophia crepitans. Next base: position 102,645 of record VWZZ01000865.1, on the reverse strand, counting down.
GGGGAACCCCCCGGTGTCCCTGCGGTAGCAAGGTGCTGCATTAATTGTGTCAGAGAGGACAATACTTGACATATGGAGATATAGATACAGTAATATCCCTAAATTTGAAGTACGGAGACAAATGGGGCCAGCCCTCAGCCACCTCTGGGTCTAGCCCATCCTGCTGGTGCCTAGCCCAGAAGACAGAGCCCGGGTCCTGCCTGCTATTTCGGGAGTCAGGGACCTCGGCTTTCTCCCAAACTCAGGGTGTCCTAATTCAGGAAAGAGCTGGGGGATTGACCATGTGTGGGTAACTCCCTGCTTGCTGGGGATTAAGGCTGCCTCTCAAAGACACTTGGCACGTCGTATACGAACAGACACCTTAGCGATGCCCAATAATAGCACAAAAATGGAACTTGTGCATCCACCAGCTATACGAACCAGAGCCACGGGCTGTATTTGGCTTGGGCCGTGTGCTCCCCGGTCCTGGATGGGGTCACCCAGCGGGACCATTTCAGACTGGGTGTTTGGTTAAACGCTTGCTGCAAAGCCGAGGCGCTCTGCTCTCCCCCTGATGCTGTATCCCTTGCTTCCTCCATTTAAAAGCCAATTCCTGCCTGTACAGGGACCATTCACGGTGCATCTTTCCTTCCTTCCAGCTAGATTTCAACTCAAAGGAATTGACTGGAGCGTTCAGTCACCTGGACTGTAACTAAAGACCATGGCACATCCTTCCCAGGGGAGACTGTCATCGCTCCGAGCATCCTCCCCAGCACCCTCCCGCAGCCCCTGGGCAGGAGGGGGCGAGCGGCAGAGCCCGTGGCCCGGCTCGCCGGGCGTCAGGGCAGCAGAAAGCAGGAGCGATCCCTGTCCCTGCCGCTTTCACAGCTGCGAAGGAGCTGGGAAAGCCGAGTCCACGTGCAAATGGCTCCCAGGTCACCCCTCCCGTCGCTTCGGGGCACCCCCGAGAGTGCCGATCCCTGCAGCCCCCTGCAGTCCCAACGGCCGAGCGGGGTGGCTGCTGTAGGTCGTTATGGTCTGTTAGAGCAAGACCTTGAGGGCCAGCTATAGAGTTTTTAATTCGTAGATCAATAACCAGATAATACGAATGATGGTGTCGATGCAACCGAAACCCCTTAAGAAAAGCTGTGGTGTAGTGGGCGCAGCAGCGCGCGGCTGGCAGAATAACTGGGAAATGGGGAAAACAGCGTGAGCCCTCGGTTGCACGGGGCCCCAAATCCCGAGCCTCCTCCAGACCTTGCTTTGAACACCCTCCACGTTCTGCCAGGATCCAGGGCCAGCGCGGCAGTGTCACCAGTCTGGAGCTTGGGGCCGAGCTGGAGGATTTTGTGGATAAAGCAAAAAAAGATCAAGTGCCAAAAAATGGCCCTTTCACTTTTGTAAATACAAGCTGAAGCCCCTACAGCACTTCCAGACCAGTCTCAAACTGGTTTGTGCTTAAAAGGAAGACACCGATCACTTTATTGTTGTCATCAGCACGAATGTATTAAAATAGCAGCTGGCACCCACGTCTCACGTCAGGCCCTGGACTAATAAGGAGCAGAGAGACTCTCCCAGAGAGTTTACGGGGCGAACAGGCTACGGGCGGTGATGACAGTGGGATTAACTTTGTGCCCACCCGTCCAACTGCAGGCGGGTCAGCCCGACCTGCCTCCTGCAGCGCAGGCACCGAGCCGAGCGTGTATTTAAAATGAAAACAAAAACCTCGCTGAAACCAAACCCTCAGCTGTGCCTGCGGCTCTCCCTGGGAAAGACTCAGTGACAGGGGGGGGCAGCGATGGGTGGCATTGCACTGCGGCACGGGGGTGACGGTGGCGGGTGGCATCGTGCTGCCACGTGGCAGTTTGCAGACCTGACCACGGCGTCCGTCGGACCTTGCAGGTTGCTGTTCAAAACCTCATCTTGACAGGCAGAAATAGAGGCAGAAACAAGCCACGGGCTCAGGCGGGGGCTGAAGTAGAGTTTTGGGGCGCGCTGTGTTCCCCTGCCTGCCACCGCACAGGGGGAGCCCCCTCCCCACCGCTGTGCCGCTCGGGTCTGCAGGTCTGAGTGCATTAAGTAGCCAATCACGCTGCATTACGAGCCCAAGTAATGCTTATCATTAAACCTGTAATTTATTTCTTCTGTATTTCATAAAATGTGAAATATTACCAGTCGTCGGGTGCCCAGAGAGAACGGGGATGCTCCATTAAGTTCGACACTGCTCCTCCATAAGATGCAGTAATTATATGCGGCTTTTTTTACTGCTAAGTTCCTACTTGCAGATGCTAACAAAAGAAATAAGCTTTTAATCCAAACATAATTAATATGAATTACCTCCACAGTACACCCTGGCTTTGCACCATTAAACTTAATTTTTGTTTTGCATGATAATTGTGTTATCATTACCATTTATAGGAGAACTCGGGGACCTTCACTTTGTTTTCAGCCAAGACCAAAGGCACTGGAAGCGGCTAGCTCCGGCTCCCTGCCTGCAGAGGGGGGCAACGGGTGGCCTTGCCTTTGTCTTCGCCGTGGTCAGTCTTGTTGGGTCAGCCACATGCTCCCCCCGTGCCGCCCCTGCGCCAGGCGCTGGGGTCCGCGTTGCTCTGCACCAGCGCAGCCCCTGCGCCCTGTGGCTCGGCTGGGCCCCCCGCGCTTCCTACATGGAAGGGCAGGGACCTGGCTGGGAACCCTCCACGGACAGGGACTTTAACTCCCGTCCTCGGGATGCAGCGAGAGCTGGTGCTTGGAGCATGGGGCGGGATGCCGAAGGCTCCCCAAGCACACCCCAAAGCCACCCGGCGTGGGAGCTGTGCCCCCCACCGCTGCACCCGCAAAGCAGAGCCAGCGACCCCAGAAGGAAAGCGGGGTCTGGCGCTGCAGTCCCCAAGCCAGCGGGGCCACCCTGAAGTCCCAGTGCTAATTAACCGCCCAGCCCCGTGTGATGAGTTTGTGCAGTCACATTTCGGGAAGGAGGGAGATGAAATCAAGTCCCGTAATTATTTATTGAAATTACAGGCCCTGTCGAGGAGGACTGAATTACTGCAGACTCCATTAGCTGGCTCGCTGTGTATGGGAGAGAGGGAATGAGAAAATGATGGATGAGAGAGACGGAGAATTTTTAAAAATAAAAGGGAAAGTAATGAGAGAAAGCAGGGGCAAAGAGGGGGAGAGGCGGGGAAGGGCCCTTCCCCGACCCGCTGTCTCCCTGCCCGAGCGGCTCGGGAGCCGCAGTGCCCGGCCGGTGCCAGCTCGCTCCGGGGGCAGGCGCGTTTCGCAGGCACAAATCCTGCAGCAGGGTTTGTGGAGCACAGGCTCCTCCAAGGGCGACCGCGTCTTGCCGGCAGTTCTGGATTTGGGGCGTTAAACACACACAGTGCGTTAGGAGGAAAATGAGCAGTTGGGGTTCTGCTGCGGGGTTAGGCAGTTGGGTGGGCAGGGAACCCCCCCCCTGCCTCAGCACCGTCACCGCCGGCTGCGGGGAGCTCCGTCAGCTCCAGGCGCTGCTAAAAATGGGGGTGGTTGCTGCTGGGGAGCCCTGCAAAGGCGCTGGGAAGGGACAGGGAGAGCGGGTGGCTGCTCCCCCGGGGCGGGCAGGCAGCGGGGGGGTGATGGAGGCCACAGCTGATGGCGTCGAAGTAGCTGGCCGAGAGCGGAGACAAACAGGGGCAAAGAAATTACACCGATGAGCCCGGGGAAGAGGTGGCTGCCGCTGTTAAAAGTTTTCTCTGCAGTTGTCTGTAATCAGCACTTTGAATGATTGCATAAATATATTAATTACACTAATTAATTTCCCCAGGAAAGAAGCTTCAGTAGCTGGAGACAGCAGGTATCTGAAGGAGAGCGTGAGCATCATTTTGCAGGCAGCGCATTCTCGGCAAATTCCTTAATTAGGGCTGTTCTCTGACACCGGAGTTTGGTCCAGGGATGAGTCCTTAAAAAAATGAAAATCTCAGTGCAAAACATTTTAGGAAACACAGAGAGATCTAACAGGAGCCTCATTAACCGCCAGTCTGGAAACAGCAGCCCGGTGCCTGAGCCCACCCTGCACGGCACTGGGGGTCCTGCCGGGCTGGGGCCACGCGGGGACGGCTCGGAGGGGGACCAGGGCGCAGGGTGGGCACTGGGCAAACGGCCCCTGAGGGTTAAAACCTCGGGGGTGACATGCCAGTGGTCCCCTGCATTCCTCAGCGTTTGTGTCCCCAGGGTGGAGGTGTCAGGAGCGGAGGGGCAACGGAATGGTACGGCCCAGGGAAAGCCCAGCAAACGTCCCCTCGTGTCTTTGGTTCCCGCAGCGCTGCAAAGTCACTGTCATTCTGGAAAACCGCCCTGCAGAGCTTCCTGACCCTGGCTAAGGGCAAACCCAAAGTCCCCTGCCTCGCCTTGTTTGCTTTCCACTCCACACCGGCTTTTCAAAGGCCAATTTTAGATGGAGCGAGTGATGCGCAAGCTGCTGTGCCCCTCATCCCCTTCCCAACCTGCCTCCTGATAATAATGAGCCCAGACACTTTTATTATCATTATTAATTAGCACTTTCAAGCAATGGAATTAAATCAATATGGTGGACTGAAACTAATTTTAACAAGCCATTGAGATCAATCATCAGGACTTTTATCTACATAAATGCCACTAAACTCAGCTCGTTAGTGTAACATTAGCTGGAAAAGGGGGGGGAGGAAGAGAAGGGAGACTGGCGGGGTTTTAATTAGGAAGACATAAACCATGCCACAATTTTTCTTCTTTGATTTGCTTTTAATCTCGTCCATGAGCTCTCCTGGTGCCCTGGCTGATTATCACTCTCTTCACCTCCTCCCAGGAAGCAAAGGCAGCAGGAAGGAGAACAGGGGGAGCAGGAGAGGGCAAACCCAAGGAGAGGTGCTTGGCCGAGGTGGCTCCGCTGAGCCGCTTTGCCTTCACCACCGCTGGGTGGGATGCTGTCGGGCGCGGGGTGCTGCGGGGCTGAGCTGCATTGGGGTACAGGGTGCTGTGGGACACAGAGCTGTATCGGGGTACAGGGTGCTGTGGGACACTGAGCTGTATCGGGGTGCAGGGTGCTGCGGGGCTGAGCTGTATTGGGGTGCAGGGTGCTGTGGGANAAACTCAGCTCGTTAGTGTAACATTAGCTGGAAAAGGGGGGGGAGGAAGAGAAGGGAGACTGGCGGGGTTTTAATTAGGAAGACATAAACCATGCCACAATTTTTCTTCTTTGATTTGCTTTTAATCTCGTCCATGAGCTCTCCTGGTGCCCTGGCTGATTATCACTCTCTTCACCTCCTCCCAGGAAGCAAAGGCAGCAGGAAGGAGAACAGGGGGAGCAGGAGAGGGCAAACCCAAGGAGAGGTGCTTGGCCGAGGTGGCTCCGCTGAGCCGCTTTGCCTTCACCACCGCTGGGTGGGATGCTGTCGGGCGCGGGGTGCTGCGGGGCTGAGCTGCATTGGGGTACAGGGTGCTGTGGGACACAGAGCTGTATCGGGGTACAGGGTGCTGTGGGACACTGAGCTGTATCGGGGTGCAGGGTGCTGCGGGGCTGAGCTGTATTGGGGTGCAGGGTGCTGTGGGACACTGAGCTGTATCGGGGTACAGGGTGCTGCGGGGCTGAGCTGTATTGGGGTGCAGGGTGCTGTGGGACACTGAGCTGTATCGGGGCACAGGGTGCTGCGGGGCTGAGCTGTGCCGGCGTGCGACAGGACTGTGCTGTATGAGGATGCAGGACGCCGTGGGGTGCAAGAGCTGATGGTGGGGTGAGGATCTATGGACCCTGCTACAGGTTGGGCTGTAATCAAGGACTATAAAATTGTCAGGTGCTGGGGCTTGGTGGGCTGTAACTGGGGCTGGGGCACGGATCTCCAGCACGCCCCAAAGCCCCTGGCTGAGCCACGGTACGTGGGCAGGGCAGCAGGGTAGAGCTGCCCCTTGCACCCCCGTCCTTCTCGGCCGGAGGGGCACCCTCCTACCATCCCTCGGAGAGGTGGGATCTGCTCTGCCATGTCCTATAGTGCTCAAAACTCAGCGTTCAGCAGGAATTTACAAATCCTTTAGTCCCAAATACACTCGGGTTTGGACCAAGGGTTACACGAACCCTCTGGAACTGCAGGTTTGAATCAGATGCCACGTATTTCCATTTCTTCTGCAAGATGGGGAGCTTCAAATGTTTCCTTTTCTCTAAGGAAGCCAGATTTCTCCACCACAGATTGAGCGTTGAGTTTTCCTCTTCCACTTGGCTGTAGGTAGGAAATGAATCCAAGGCCTCCAAGACAGCAAGTGGGTTTCTGGCTTTTTAAAGATACCTTTTGTTCTGTCTCCCTGGGACGGCCCAATCCTGCCAGTCCCCGGTCTAAGGCGTTGTGGGAGACCTTCAGCTTCCCCGAGCCCACCTTCGCCTCCCACCTCCCTCTGGCACTGCTCAGGGCTGACTGCAGGATCAAAGTCCTCGCCACTCAACGGCCCCTGCTGCAGACGTTTGCGTGTGTGTGGGCTGTGAACTCAGGCCAGGTTTAAAAACCTCTTAAACTTCTCATTAACAGAGCTCAAGTAAGGGGCCAGACTTTGGTGGGGCTGTGCCGGTTTACACCACACCGGGATAGGTCCCCCGGTGTCATCTTTCCCGACGTCTCTGTCAAACCTTCCCGTGAAATATGACAGATGCACTAGAAAATATTTCCTTTTTGTTTGCTGGATGGGTAATAACTTGCCTTTGAGACAGTCTTTATAGTCAGCACAAAAGTAATTTACCTACATGCAGCACAACCAGATTGCAATAAATCTGCCGCTCGCCGGTCCCGCTGAACGCCACGCCTGCCCGCGCTTCCCGCAGACCGGCACCCAGGGTGCTGCGCCCCTCGCCCGTCCCCTCCCGCCACCGCCCCCGGCCCGGTGCTGCCAGCTCCGAACCAGAGTTAATGTTTGCAAGCACCAAAAAATGAATGAATGGGATGGAGAGCAGGGCAATGGCGGCGGGGCCCTAAATCACCAAGCCTTGCCTGTCAGCCAATTTCTCTGCAGAAAGCTCTTAGCAGTTAATTTCTGGCTAATTTATTATCCTTCGGCTTAGCCCTACAGCACCATTAGCAGTACACTGACACAACTGAGTGAAATATTGTCTAATTTATTATCTTATTACTCCTCTGGAACAGGATCAATTAATTACCCATTAAAGTATTTCAGTTGCAGAGATTTATTAGGGGACTCGGCGTTTTAACAGATGATTAGTTATATATGTTTGTTTGCCTGAGGAGCGCAGAGTAGCAAATGACTGGAGGGGAAGGGGAAAGACACCGAGTCGGGAGGTAGCTAATGGATCTTTTCTTGACTCTCTGAAAATGGAGCAGTCAATGACAAGAATTATCGACTCATTCACTTGCGGTTTTGAGATAACCATATGTACAGGGAGAGAGAGGGGGCGAAGGGAAAGGGGAGAAAAAAAGCCTCACTCAACTGCTTTTTCCATTCAATAAATTTGCTTCAGAATATATTGGATTGGGGTTTGATGGCTATTTCGTGTTTTGCAGACTGCTGACACTGGTATGATTCAGTAATTATTGTTTCTTTTAAGTTATTGCTGTAATTTTGCTTTCTAAGATCCCAATCAATTCCCGCCTCTCAAGGGCACGCTTGAAAAGCGATATTTGAAAACAGCCCTCTGATAGATTGTGCCGTTAGACAGTGGCTGAGACAAATAGCCTAATCTGGCACAAATTAGCTTGGCTTCCACAGATAGTTTTATACAGCAATGTAAATTATATTGTCAGGGCCAGTCACTTTCCTGCTTCGAGTGCAGCTAACAAGAAGCCATGGAGACATTACTGGGGCTGCCGCTCGTTCCCAGGGCTGCTGCAAAGCCGTTTGCCAGCCGGGCTGCGCAGAGGAGCGCTCGCCGGGACCCCGCGCCGCAGCGGGTGCCGTGCCTGTCCCCCATACCCGCGCTCGCGGACCCGCCACCCGGCTTCTCCCAAGGGTGCCCCGGGAGAAGCGCGCTGCGGCGCGGAGGGAGGAGGGGGGCAGGGGTGCTGGCGGTGGCCGTGGCCTTACGCAGCCCGGATCAATACTTTCTTATTTTGCTCTCCGCAGTTATTTGGGCTGGGTGGAAACGCTTGTTAAGCCCAAGGGGTAACTGATGGGAGTAATAACGCCGTGATGCCCAGCCCCTTGGGCGTCTGCCTGTCGACAGGCACCGCAGCAGGTACCTGCAGGCTGTGATGCTCTCCTCCTCCACATCCTCCTGCAGCCCCCAGCGGGGCCGGGACCCCACAGGCAGTGGCAGAAGAGGCTGGTTCTTGACTCACGTGGGAAACACCACCTGCACCCTGCTTCCTCCTCACTGGAAGCAGCCCTGGAGTGGATCGCCCGGCCGGAGGGCCAGGTCTGGCTGCAGCACGTGGAGCGGGGAGCACAGTCCTGCCCAAGCTGGGGCTCCGTAACCGGCTGCGGTGCTGGAAAACCGGCTCAGATGTCCCCTCCCCGCAAACCCAGCACGAACGTACCGCTCGTAGGTCCTCAGCACGTGAGTCTGTGGGCAGCCGTGGGAGCAGACGAAGCCGAATTTCCCCCTCTGGCAGCAGAAACTCATTTTAGATCCTCCTGACTCTTCAGCTTGAGACTGAATGAAATTAGGATGGGCTTAAGCAAGAGGGGAAAGCAGGCTGAGCAAATCGAAATGGAGGGAGAAGCTGAGTAATCTGGAACCGCTGTCGCGGCACAAGAGCCATGTCAGGTGCAAACAGGCTGAAAAGCATCACAAAAAGATGTATTTTTATGCAACTGTTGGCTAACCCATGGAATTCATCTCTGCAAGATACCACGGACGACCTGAGCAGCATGAAAATGGGATGTTCAGACAACGAAGCAGGTACATAGCTGTTTAATGAGACAGGTTCAATTTAAATCAAGTTATAAGGGATCCAAATCTTGTTTTAAGGCATAAGCAAACCGCAAGCTACTGGAGACAGGAGGCTCTGCACGCTGCGGCCACGCGGGCCCCAGGGTCTGCTCCCAGGACTCCTCGCCTCCCACCCCCAAGGTGAGATCAAGGATTTTGAACCCCTTACTGGAGAAAAGCAGATGGAAATGGAGCCAGAAAGCAGCAAGCTACAGGGCCTGGTGAGGTGGAGACACTCACACATCTGCCAGCCGCTCGGTCCTGTCTCAGGAGACCCTTGGTCACAGGTCGTGCGTGCAGCAGCAGGTCCACAACGAGTCTAAACTGACCTAACGCAGTTGTCTCATCCCATGATACAGAGATAGCTGTGTCAGGAGGGAGTCTGTGACTTTAGGGAAAGAAAAAAGCAAGGAACGGCTCCCACCAGGATCTGCAGGAGCAGATGGAGGATGCACTTGGCCGCGGCGAGAGCCGCAGGCCCTTCTTAACCTCGCAAATGGCTTCTGTACCAGGAGAGACGGGTTAGTTCAGCCTCGGAGGGCTCCGGCTCCTGAGGAAAAGCTTCTTCATTTTCACTTCACCCTCCTCAGAACAGCAGTTTAGCACGGGGACTTGGAGGTGCAGTTGACAACTGCAGTGATGAGGCTCGGACAGAGCGGGGAGGCAGCCACCGTGCCCAGCCAGTTAGCAATTACCCAGTAATACTGGAGTGGCAATTATTGGGAAATACGGCCCCGAAGGATGCAGAGGAATTCATTAAAAATGAGGAATGGGGGGACAGAGTGGCTTTGGAGACCTTGTAGCTCTGCTGAGCTGGTCTGAATTTCCTCCACATTCACTTGAAACAAGCCAAGGTCTCCTCAGTCACCTGCGTGACATGAGTTTGTGTGTTCTCAGCCCACTTCCCACAGGGAGAGCTGCTTGCTGTGGGAGAAACAGCAGTAGGTACGATGGCATGTTCTGCTTGATGAGTCTGTAGGCTCCTTAAAACCCTTCCCAGAGTCTCCAGAAATGATCAGAGGCCAGAACGGCAGCAATGTCTCCTCAAAGAGTCAATGGCTCAGGAGGACCCTCCCCTCCATGGGGAGAACATGGACCCACCCTGAAGTCCCCACTGGCTGGAGCACCCCTGGGGAAAGCCATTTTCTACCCCATTCACTGAGTCAGTAGCTCAGCTCTCTCCCTCCGCTCGAATCTGCAGACAAAGCCAGAAATAAGCAGGGTTTTAATCCAGCGCAGGGACTGGTTAGTCATAGGCCCTTGCTTTCAAGCGGTGCCAGCTTGGTGGTGTGATGGGTGAGCCCTGAGAGCAACCTGGTATTAACTCATGCCCCAAAGGGCGTTCCAGTGGTTTGGGTGCTGCATTCCTCCCGCTCTCATGAAAACACTTGTGTTTTCGTGTCGGAGCCTGCCTCGTAGCACTAACGAGCAGCACCCCCAGCTGAGAACCATGCTCCAAACTGCAGTTGGTTTTACAACATCACTAGTAAACATCTCTGCAGGTGGGGTTCATCTTGCTTGACTTCAGCCATCAACAGGAGACATCTCCATCTGCACTCGTCACCCCGGGCTCTGTTTAAATGGAGGAAAACAAGCGTTTGCAGGGATTTGTCTGCCCTATTTCAGACACCTCTGATGGGGCCAGGCTGACTCAGAGCCTGCAAGTGTTGCTTTTCTCCGCGGGTTACACAGAGAGCTTTGAGCGCTGAGGGTAGGTCGGGATTGTAGGTGACCACATTTGGTCAGCCTCGGAGATTGCTGCGAGGGAGGGACATGAAGCCAACAGCAACAGGCTCTGTGCTTCCAGCTGGAGCGCAGCTCAGGCGTGCGTGGTTCCCGTTCTGGGGGCTGCTGAGGGGCTGGGCAGGGGCACAGCCGCCCGCTGCCCCTCTCCCGTTCAGCTCTGTGTTGCTCGGGGGGGGTCTCTGCAGGTCACCTTCTCATCTCCTCCTTGCGCTCACAAAAATCAATGCTCTAATTTGCCAGAGCACAACAAAACAACTGAGATGACTGGAACAGAAATAGGATCATATTCCTAAAGGCTCTGTGCTCAAAATAGTGCCAGTTGCTGTAACAAAGCTTCCCTCTGGCTGGCCACGATGCTCCTGCGCAGCTTGGGGGGGTTCAAGGGGCGCAGACTCACGATGACGGTGGGTCGATCCTCTGCGCCCAGCCTGCGACACGCTGCTGTGCTGGGGAGAGCTGCTGCCTGCGGGGAGCCGCCGAGCCGGGCTGCAGGGGGAGGGCAGCCTCCCAACCCATCTCTTCAACTTCAGCCAAGTGAGCAGTGCCACGTCCCACCTGCCCCCTCCCCAGCTCATGTGCTCCTTTGCTTTGAGGTTATTACACCAGCGTGCAGAGGTTCCCGTTCGTGCCGGCGCTGCAGAAAAGGAGCATCCCCAGCCGCGGAACCGAGACGCCTGGTCACCAAGAGAATTGCCCAAGGTTGGCCCCGAGAGCCGTGGCAGAGCCAGGAGCTGAGCCCAGATCCGTCCCACCACCACGTGCTGCCTTCACCGCCAAGCTGTCCTTCCTTTCTGCTGGTGCAATCCTCGTTCCTCTTCCAGCAGCTGAGTAATGGCTTTGGGTAGGTGACACCGCACTGATTTAGGGGCTTGACCTTGGGAATGCTCCTGAAAAGCTGCGGTTTCCTAGGCACAGCTTCGCGTTGCCTTTTATGAACACTTTGCAGGTTACACGTATATTTGGGTATCTAGCAACCGGCTGGGGAAAAAAAAAAAAATACGCATGCAAGAGAGAAAGGAGGGATGAAAAAACCCCATCCCTTTTATATCTCCAGGCTGCCTTCAGCAACAGCATTCCTAAATAGGAGAGGTTAAATATATTGCTGCCATTACACTCTACAAGGAACACATTCCATAAAAACGAAGGTGCCGTAAATTATACAAATATGATGCTAACAAGCCAGGAAATGCACTGCTAATGAGGTCAGCTATAGAACTCCCGCAGTGCTGCAAATCATGTGCCAATCCGGCGCAGGAGGTACAGGAGCAGCCCTGGGTCAGCATTTTCTGAGCGCATTTGTAACCCGCTGTTCGGCGAATAGTTATACAGGTAGATAAAAATCCTCCTCCTCTCCTTGTTTATGTGTCAAATAACCACGGCACCAGACAATCACGCTTCGCATTAATGTACCTTGCTATTATGCCTATTGTTCTGTGGCGCAGAGTGGAGAATTAGTCACTCCGATGTGCAAATATTGGTTACAGTTTGGAAGCATGCATGCTTTTGTGTTCCTATCACTTGCTCCTAGAGGAATTATACATGCTGGCACCAGGGTTTTTTGGTTTGGTTTTTTTTTTTTTCCTTGTACATACTGTATTTGCTAAAGCTCTTCAGAAAAAAAAGAATCAAATAAACATGTTGGCGGCGGCTGAGTTATTAGCTCATTCAACCTTCCCCCCCTGTTAGGCGGTGGGACAATAAACACGTTGAAATGTGGCATTTAGGAACCAAAACAAGAATCCTGCCTGAAATCTGTGAGCTTGAAAAACAAGCTCAAACCCCTTTGAGCTGTTTCATCCCAGAATTTGAGGCGAACCCTGGCAGCGCTGCCGCCTCGGCCGGGAGCAGGAGGGGGCTCGGCTGCCCAGGCACACACCTTCAGCCAGGAACGATGCTCTCCATCGGAGCAGCACAAGCAGTTGAGATAATTTTGCTATTTCTGCAAAGCTCTGCTGCTGCTGTGAGCCAGGCGAAGAGCGTCACGGCTGCGGGGGCACCCAGGGCCAAGACCTCCTCTGTGTCGTGGTCCAGGGCTTCTCTTCCGCATCACAGCAAACAGAAACACCCAGAAATAATCACAGAATCACAGAAATAGCACATTTCCCCCCAGAAAGTTTTTCCCCCAGGGCCTCAGCTGCATTTCCACGAGGCATTTCCACAGCACGCCCTAGCTATAGGTTTCCTCAGGCATCACCTCTTTTTTCTACCCCAGCTTTGAGCCGCACAGGACGGGATTTTGAGCACTTGCTCGCTGCCGAGCACACGCCAAGGTGCTGCTGGGGGACGGGGGGGGGTCCCACCACAGTCACCCCCGTTTCTCCTGGACGGGTGCACCCGCTGCAGGGACGCACCGCACGCGCAGACTCTGCGCCGAAGGTGGACGTCCCAAAAGCATCCCGGCGGCCCGCGGCGATGCCGCCCGGGCTGGGGTGCTGGGAGGTGCTGGTGGGGAGACCAGGTGCTTGTACCAGATAAATGCTGACGATCCCCAAGCTGTGGGCCCGGCTCAGGCACCGTATGAAATATGCATGTCTGCCGTTCATTTCCATATGGTTTTTATGGGCCCTTCATGCAGAAACAAGAGCAAAAGCCTCATTCAGAAGCCTCCCAGCTTGGCAGATTTATTACCAAATTAAGGAAGGAGGAAGCACATCAGCTGTCTGGCCCAGGTAGAGGGGATTATCTCTGCTTGAGAGGAACCAGACAAAGCCATGGCTTGAACTCAGAAGGGCTTCCCATCACGTCCAATAAAGACTGGGAAGTTTGGAGTGCCTGAGACGAGCTCTGTGGCAAAAAGGCCTTTTTTTGCGCTGACAGTTTAAGCGGCTGCTCGCCCACCAGCGAGCCACCCATCGCGAGGTCCCTGCCCCCCCACCCGCCAGGGCTCCTCGGGCAGGACCCAGCCGAGAGCTCTGCTCTTGTTGTTTCTTCTCGTGCAAATAACCATTGCAAGCAGAAATGCATTTCTATATTTAATAAGCTGGATATTTACGTTAACTAAATAGCAGCTAATTATGAAAACATACTTAAGAGTCTGAGCAATTAAGCAATAATATATTACACAGTTATCAAGCCTCCAATACACATGTCCTTAATAATCAAAATATTAATATGCTGCTACTCTTCTATTATACAGCAACTCTGCTATTACACAGAGACTGTCCTATTACTGCCAAATTAAATGCATAGTTAGGCGAATTTAGGACACTTAATTTAATGTGTTCCCAAGAGTTCACTGTGGCAGATTCTGCGAGACAGGCCTCTATCTAGGTAGCACAGGATTCCTGGAATTGCTCTTTACTCCAAAGCCACATGGCTTCGTTTGCTCCGTTAACCCATTCACGGCAGCAAACCGCTGGGCAAAGAGCTGGTTCCTGGGACTGCTCTCCGCTGTCGGTAAAGGTACCGCCGAGAACGACAGGATGACGTGAAATGCAGGGCGCTTTTAACGGATTGCGATGGAAACGAGGGAAAGAAATAGCGTAAAGCGGAGCTGGAGGTGAACAGTAAGAAAGCAAGTAGGGAAAACAGCAGTGTCCCAGTCAGGCGGTTTTACCCATCCAACTGCCAGGCTCACGGCACAGCCCAAGGATGGAAGGGGTAGGCGCCTGCCGGCTCAGCACTGGTTCTCCCCCATATAAATACTGTCTGGCTGTACCTGCACATCCACCCACCGCAGGGGGAGACTGTGGAAAATGCACAGATAAATCCCCACCATATAAAAACTCAGGGAATATTTCCTTGTGTTACTTTTGCCCGTGTCTGCTTGAGACCAGGAGGGAAGGTGCTGCCAGGGCAGAGCCAGGGGGTGCTCCAGCACCATGCCCAGCGCCTGCCCCAGGGGCAGCAGGGGGGGGCATCGTGTTTTGTGGGACTTTTTAACTAAACCCCACAACAACAGGCCTCATTCTTCATCATTTCACATATTTTCTTGAGTGTAAAGTGGGTGTGAAATGTAAACAGGCTGATTTGGTACCAATTCACACCTGGTTCTGCATGGAAATAAATAAGGGTGGGCAGGGCTTGGGGGAAAAGGTGGGTTTGGGGTGTGATGTGCTTCCTGGGCTGCTGCAGCGGGGAGAAGGGAGCAAGCAAGCAAGAAATGTGAGTTCTTCTGTTGTGAGATGCTTTTAGTTCAAAACTGTTTGTCTGTAAGCTGTGAACTTACCTCTGTGCTCACTCTGTCACCATGGCAGTCTTTGAGATGCCTGTAGCTGTTTGGGGCACTGCTGGTGCTTCCTGCCCAGTGATTAGCTCCCTCAAGAGCTGGGGTGTTGGGGGTTGCAGAGTGAGCAGTGGGGAGGCAAACTGGGGTCCTCCCTGGCGCTGGGGTCTCTTCCTGGTGCACCTGCCTGCAGCCTGGGTGCCAAACTGGTATATACTGGTTCCCTAGTGAATAAAGCTGGTGCTCCTGAGGAGTGCCTGGGTCCCAGCTGGCTCTGGGTGGCCTGTGGTGTGTTGGCCTCAGTTTCCCCATCAGTGCAGCTTCTTCTGCCACTGACCTGAGGAAGGAGTGAGACCCCAGGGGATGTGCACTCTGGATTTTATTTTTTAGGAGGATGGTTCCAGCTTCTAAGCTGCTGGTGTGGGTTTGGTGAACCATGAAATACTTTTTTCTTCCTGCTTCCCAAGCAGCACAGAGCCTTGTGGAGGGGGAGCAAGTTACACCGCGGAGCTGGCACTTGGTGCTGCGGGGTCTGCTGGACTTGGGGAGGTGCAACCAAAAAGCAGACATGCCCTTCTTCCCTGTGCCCTGCTCCATAGAGGGGCTGCCTGCCCGCTGCTGCTCGTGGTCGTATGTTTTTAAGGCCTTATCTGCCATATGGCTTCCAGTTGGGATGATTTATGGGGTGAGGAAAGCGCACTGATAAATTTTACGGCTGGGCCCCGCAGCAGACTGGGGGTATCAACAGCCCGATCCAGACAGCCCTAATGGAAAGTGCCGGCACCGAAGAGCAGGGCGTTATTTATGACTGTCTGTAACGCCGCTGTTGGGAATTCATCATCGCTTCTGCCGGGCAGGCTGGAGCTGCGGCTGGGGGAGGAAGGGGAACGTGGAGGGGCGAGGGCAGGACTGGCACTTGCTGGGAACACACGGGGAAAGCGGAGCAGAGCGACCGTGTGAGAGAGCCCGGGGCTCGGCAGAGCCCGGCCGAGCTTTGCTGGGTGGGGGGAGGCTGCACAGCCGGGGCTCGGGGTGCAGGCGCCTTCCCCGGCGTGTCTTCAGCCAGCTGCTCCGAAAGCTTCACATCCCTGGCCGGCACCGAGACCATGACTGCGGCATGATGGGGTGGCTATGAATGTCCCTTCCCAAGCTGATGTCTCGCAGCCAGGGCTGCGCTGCTCTGCAGGCAGAGGGGGATTTGGGGGTGTACACCAGTGGTGGTCCCCAGTCTCGCTGCCTGGCTCCCGTGCTGTGAGCAGCGGGGGGGGTGGAAGAATGCTGAGGCCCAAGGTCATCCAGGAAATCCGTGGAGAAAATCAGCCCACGAAGGGAGCCTGGAAAGCTGAACCACTAATAGGTGCTGCCGGGCTGGGGGTAAATCGGGGAGCAAGGGAGGGGGTGCAGAGAGAGGTGATGTGCTGGTCCCCCTTCTTTTCAGCCAATTCTACGTTTGCTGAAGAAAGGAAAAAAAAAAAAAGATTTAAAAAAAAATTAAAAGGGAGCAGCTATAAAATCTAGATACTAATAAAATGTTCCAGGAAGATGAATTCTTCCGATATAATGGTGATCCCTGATACTGAAATGTTCCACAAATACATTTTCATAGCCCCACTCAGTATTATTTGTAGATCTTTTTGCAACCCTTGTCAACAAATTCCTGATAAAAAGGAGACACTTTGCTGTGTGCTAAAGCTATGAATTTAAGAAGCGTCAACTGGTCCTTATTTATGGCGCAATCTTTGGCTTTCTCATTTTACTGATGTGGTTTGGTGCGGACTTGCTTCTTCACTCGCAGGCTCTCCCTCCTCGCTCCCCAGTTTGGGATATTAATACTGCGGCTGTCTCGGGGAGAGTGCTGACTTTCTCAAGGTGCAGGGAAGTTATACTCTGCAGACAAATCTCTCCAAGTAGGAAAATCCATCAAGGAGAGGGGGAAAACGCTGCCTTGGCAAACATCGGAATTCTCCCCGTGTTGTCAGGCGACGCCGGTGTTTGCTCAGGCTGCCCCGTCCCTGGGTGGGATGGTGACGGCTGCCGAGACCCGGGGACAACGGGTGAGGAGCGGCTGGTTCAATAGAAATGTAATCCCTGGGGAATGGGGTAGGGGGAAAATCTGAGCAGAGACCCGCGGGACCCTCCCTGTGCAAGCCGAGGGGCTCTGCGCTTGCTGCCGCTGCGTGCCCCCTCCCTTCCACACAGGGGCTAAAAGAGGGTGAAACGGCTTAAAATCCTGCCTGGAAACATGGGTCTCACCCACAGGGGTGCTCTGGAGGGACGGGGGAAGGAAGGCACAGCAAAAGTGCTGTGGGAGTGAGATGCTGAGCAGTGACTGCCCCCAGGGTTCAGTGGAGAGGAGCGGGGTTAGAGCTCGTCCTCAGGAGAGAAGGGCACCTCTTAGATCTGAGGATGAAGTCATCAAACTTGTTTCTTTGTGAAGTTTGGCCAGAAGTTTCCAGCTCAAAGCCTGCGTTCGGTGTCCAGCTGACCGATAAATGCTGGTTTGCCTTGGGAGAGCCGCCTTGCCTAGCTATAACTCACGCCGGGGGCCTAAATCTCCCTTAGAAGTTCTAGCTCTGGGTTGATTTAGGTTCCTCTGGTGAGGCTGCGGCGTTGAGCAACGGTCCTGTGACTCAGAGCTTAGCCTCAGGCTCACCCGCCCGCAAACGCTCCATCCAGGACTAATAAAGGAGGCTGTGTAAAGCCAGGGGTCTTGGGAAAATCTTTTCCGGTACAAATCCATGTACAAATCAACAACAGATTATTCAGAGTTTGTGCTTGGAGGGGTGGTGACAGTAGTTGCTAAAATAACTGCTAATAGGAAGTTACACTTTGCGAGTTTGCTCGCAGAAAGCCGTGGGGCGGAGGAGAGGCGCGTGGAGCTGGGTGAAGGTCTGGATTTCCAGCTCAGTGCTGGAGACCCTGCCAGGGACCCGGCCTTCTGCTGCTGCCTGGGGCCAGAGGGGGGACGCTGCAGCACCGAAAGCTCTCCTACGAGTGTTGCGTGGGAAGCTCAGCTGTAATTGTGGTCGAGAGTCTGGATGAGCAGCGGGGCTGCTGGCAGGCAGGGAGGCCAGGCGTGGAGGGAGAGGTTGGGACCTTTGCTCCCACAAAAGTCATCTGCCCTTTCATGCACCTCTCGCCCACAAGGAGATGGGGTCTTTCGCTGGTCTCCTGGATGGAGATCTGCTCATGCTCCCTGCAAAGCATGGCCCTGCCTGGTCGAGGAGGCTCTGAGCATCCCGGGGTGTGTGGGGCCAGGGCACCGCTCTCCCCAGTTGCATTGCAGCTATGGCCGTGGTCTTTCCACTCCATGCACTGGGAGCACTGGGATTCCGCGGGACAAAGGAACAGTAAGCATGGCCTGATTTCTCCTGTGCTTGCAGAGATGCTTGGGCTCCTCAGGGACAATTAGCTCCGAGTTTGCAGATTCTGTTTTAACTATGGCACATGTTCATAATTTAAGCTCTTTACAGTGGTGCTTGGTTAACACCGGAGCCTGCTCCCTGCTGCCCGTACCTTTTGTTTGGGTGATTTACTATTCCTCTGTGCCCCTCTGCCCACTGAAATTCATAACAGCTTTCACACAGCAATAGAAAGCTCGTAATTATAGGTATGTCTGGGAGTGCCATTGGAGCTAAAGGGCCTGCTGGCACTTTCTTTTCACAGGAATCCAGCTCCCAGCTGGAACGAAGTTGGCCCTGCTGATGGGGCCTTTTTATTAGTTTGTTTGAGCCCTTATTAAAAAAAAATACTCTAGCTTTTGGCAGCGACGGTCCGGTCTACTCCACCTTCGAGTCTCCTGCGCTCAGACTCAGAGTTTTCAAAGGAGTCTTGGGAGTTGGGTTCAGCAGCGCCCGGGCACTTCACCCCAGCCAGAAAGCGTTGCCCTCGGGCTGTTGCTGCTTGGGACAGTGATACCGTTTGTTTGTTTTTTATAAGAGAGGTTTATTTTTAATTATTCAAGCTGCCCAGGCAAACGTGCAAGAAATCAGGTATGACCCAATAAAAGCCACGCTGTTTAGGTGCGTGGTGATCTACAGACCTCGCTATCCACTGCAGTTTTTTCCTCCTTAACCCCATTTATGTTTCTTAAAAGGAAGCGGTTTACCATCTCACAGCGAAATGCCACGTTGGAGTGACAGAGCTCAGGCACGTTGAGCCCACGGGCGTTATTCCTCGTGCGCCTCCCTGAGCCAGCCGGAGGTGTAGGGTACGTGTGGAGGGTAGAAGTGTCTCAGGGAAGGTTCAGGTTGGAGATGAGGAGAAATTTCTTCTGGGAAAGGGTGGTCGGGCACTGGAACGGGTTGCCCAGGGAGGTGGTGGAGTCACCATCCCTGAAGGTGTTTAAGGAAAGGTTGGATGTGGTACTTAGGGACGTGGTTTAGTGGGTAATAGGTGGTGGGGGGATGGTTGGACTAGATGATCCTTGAGGTCACTTCCAACCTTAATGATTCTATTCTATTCTATTCAGAGGGACCTGCTCTGCTTTGGGAAGAAGCAGGGATATCTGTGGGGGGTGCTGCGGGTGCCTGGATGCTCCCCTCTCCTCCCAGTCCTGCACAGCGCTGCTCAGGCACTCACCAGCAACCAGAGTCTGTCCACCTTATTTTCAGCCCCTCTGTTGTTGCTGCCAGCTTAGTCCTTGCAGGATCCTTAGCCCAGGCACCCCTCTTGGGCAAGCCTGAAGGGTTAACCATGAGCGTTGAGCCATCGAGCCAGGGGACGTGAAGAATCCAGTTACAGGGAAGGATATGGAACCATGAGAGGACTTCCAAAAATAGAGAGAAAGACCAAAATAGTGGGTCATGAATCCCAAACGCAGAAAGCAGGCCCAGCATCGCAGCAGGGGAACGCGTGCTTTTGATGTGCCAGCCATGCTGCAGTCGAGCAGGGGAGCTCAAAATACAGCGTGCCGATGGACCGCGGCTCCGCTCATGTTCCGCCTCGAGTTTCAAGGTGTAAATTCCCCTCAAGAAACTGGCTGAAAGGAGAAGCGCATCATCTGATCCCTGCACAACGGATTTACAAGACGGGATCACGCAGGCATGGTGGGATCAGCGTGACTAAGTCCGGTGGCAGGCGACAGGAGAGAGCCCCGCTCTTCGCTGCACACTTGCACTCTGAAATCCCAGAGGGATTTTAGCAGCGTACGACACCTTTCCTGAAAGTTTCAGTGGCAAAAGGGTAACGGGGAAGATCTCGAGGAGTTTTGGCACAGTTTGGCATTTGTGGGTAAAATTGAGGGGCAAGAGTGGGTGCTGGCTGTAGGGACGGGGCAGCTGCTGGGGTCTCCCCTTCCCTGCTCCACAGAGTCCTGCCACCTTCCCCGGTGCCGCTGGTGCTCGGATAGGGCTCCCTCCTTGTGCAGGCTCATTTTTCTCGCACAGCTTTCTCATCAGCCCGATTTTGTGGTCCCAAGTGATGCTACAGATACATCACTTATAATAGCTGAGACAAGACCTTTTATTCATGTTACCAGAGGGGTTCTTTAGCCAAAAGAACGTAGTATAATTAAGAACTTGCTCCTCTGAAATGGGGTTGTCTATTGTTCTCTCAGCCTTGTCTGTATATGCTGAGGAAAAGCAGAGACTAATAGTTCTGTGAATTCCTCTTTTGATTGGAAATGCTGGGTCTTTGTTAGTACTTGCAGTTGAAGGCAATTGCTACGTGTTAAACAGGGACTACAGCATGTATTTATTTACCTCTAAAGGGTTTTATTACTTCCACACACACGCATTCTTTGCTGGTTTGGACACCCTGAAATGTGCCAATGCTCTGCAAGCTAAAGGGCCAGTTCTTGCAAGGTTTTCCTGCTCTGGTGGTGGCTCCAGGGTCAGCTCACAAAGAGAAGGTCATTCAAAAGACAAGTGATGTTTAGAAACTGATAACCACGAGGTTCTGCTGAAAGGGATGTGATTTCCCCATCTAAAAGGAGATCTTTGAGTAGTGACTGATGGGGCAACTTCAAAAGCTCATGGGGTCTGGCTGAGATAAGCATTCAAACCTGGGACGCTCCTTCCCAAAGCCTCTTTGATCTGGAATTAAAGCTAAAAATCTTGCAGGATTTGTTGTGAGATTTCCAGTGTTTTTAATGATGTACCAGGCACAGTAGGATCCACCTGGCTTTCCCTCTCCAGCCAGCAATAAACTGATGGGGTTTGGTTTTCGCTGTGGCTTTCTGGGGGTGAGAAGGTCTCCAGCTCCCCATGGCAGAGACCCAGAGGAGAAGGAGCTGAACCAAACCCCACCGCTTCAGGGCGAGTGGCACCGAGCGGGACCACAGCTCCTGGATCCTGCCCAAGGTTTGCAAGCACTCACTCCAGGGACACAGTAGGACTTTGACACCATCGGCTGCCCCTGGGTCAGCCTGAACCGCAGAGATTGCTGCTGCTGGGCTAAGGCACTGGGTTTTACTGGGGGATCGCCGGTTTGTACCAGCTAGCAGCCTGCATCGATCGGCGCACTGCAGGTTTGGGAAGGGACACCTGCTCGCGGCTCCCCGCCGAGCCCCGCGTTTGCTCGGGGTCTGTTTGCGCTTACTCTGCAGTTACGGTTTCCAAAAGCGCCGTCGCGAGGCACGTGTTGGGCTGAGCGCTGAGCCTCTGCTGCGAAAGCAAACGCTGACAGGGTGCTGCTAGTTCTGTCCTTGGTTTTAGGCATAAAATGTGTCACACCTGGAAGTAATTAGAATGAATTTTTACTAATTCGGAGCTAATTGCACAATTACTCTTCTATGAAAGATTCGGCTCTCAAAAGACACTTCAACACATGAAATAAGTTTTCTCCAAATCTGGCTTGAAAAAATAGCATGAAAACATTAGGCTGGATCCAAAACAGTATTTTCTTTTCAAATTAAGTAATTCTTTCCAAAAATATTTCAAAATGCTCCGAGCTGACAGGGATGGTTTCTCCAATAACTTCCAAAGGAGAGAGCTGGGGTGCCTGTGGGCAGACGAGCCCAGGAGCTGCCTTCCCCATCCCATCGCATCCCTGGCTCCGCCGGAGGGGCAGCCGGGTCTCGGCGTGGCGCTGGCCAGGCTCCCAGGACCGGTGCTCATCCCTCTGCCTCAGGCAGTGTCACGGTAAAGCGGTTTTTGGCAGGGCCTGGGTGCGGTGCTGCGGTGTGGGACCTCCCGGGCTCAAGGCGGGCGCGCTGGGAGCGGCGCCTGCGCGCAAACCCCGCCGACCCGCTTTGACGAGTCGCTTGACGCGGTGTCTATATCTCCTGCGCGCTTGCAAATGATGTTTACTATTTAATAAGACGTGATGAGACTGTTCTGATACTTCAAAGGCAGCTGACAGGTTTGTTAGAAATAATCAAGGAACTTTTGGACAATTACGGTGAAGGCTTTGACAGCAAGAAAACGCATAAACCTTGTAACTGTAACTAGCACCAAAGTCAAAGATTCTTCCCTGGAAACAACTTGAATATTCATTTTATCCATTAAGCGTCACTTTTTTATTTATTTATTTTTATCTCATGCTTTTTTATGTCACTCTCTTTCCTTCATGCCCGGGAGAGCTCTTTTCTTGTTACAAGCCGTGAATCTTCCCACCTTCTTGAACTTCCTCAGCTCCAAAGAGGCGCAGGGCTTTCAGCGCTCTGCGTCCCCCCCCATCCGTCCGTCTGGCACATCCCCGCTCCTGCGGGAATCGGGGGCGGGAACGCGCCGTGGTCCCCGGTTTGCAGATTTCTTACGAGACCATGAAACTCGGAGCTCTGCAAACGCTGCCGGCAGCGAGGCAACGGGCTGGATCTGGTCAATGGAAAAAATCCCGAGTGATTTCCGAGGGGTGGGTTTGGATCTGGGAAATGAGAAGAATCAGTAATTCAGCCAGGATCAGCAAAACTTAAATATCCCTTGAAAGCATCTGACAGAGCAGGTGAATCAGAATGAAAACCAGCTGAGCTCTTCCTCTGGGTCATCTGATATGCTGATTTCCCCTAATATTGATTGATGTTTGGCTTATAGACATGTTGTCAAGCAGGCGCACGGGGCTTTTTTCCAGTTGACGTTCAGGGAGAGCGTTTCATTTAACCACAAACCCTCTATCACTCAAGCCAGTGCGAAGGAAATGTGATAATACGGACGTAAAACTAAAGCCACCGATCTAATAAGACTTTTGCGCGGTGTTAGCAGGAACACGCGGTGACAGCTCACCGACGTGCTCGGGTGAGAACTACCGACACGATGAGACTTTGGCAGCAGCAGCAGCAGCACCCCCTGTTACCCCGTTAGCAAAGCTGCTAAGAGGAGAAAACTTCCAGGTTGTGTTGGACCATCCCCGCCTGCGCCGCGGGGCAGTGGGCACGGCGGGGTGGGGGTGCCCCGGTGTATCACAGGGAATTGAGCTTCACCTCTGGGTGCACCCCAGTCTGGGGGGGGGGGGGGCTTGCTGGGGGGGCTCTGTGCTTCTCATGCCCTTGGTTTTGCAGGGATGTGGTGTGCACGTCCTCTTCTCTGTTTCCATCCCCGTCGCCTCCTGTGCTCACGTCCCCATCGAGCTCGTCCCCCCCCCAGTCCCCCCATCGTGCGGGACTGGCCGTGTGTGACACCCACACGCACCCCCCGCTGCCAGCACCCGCTGTGCCGTGCACCGCATCCTCCGGTAGTCACTCAGAAAAGTAATTGGCCAAAGATTATTCCGTATAATTGAATGGCAGGGGCTTTGTGTACCAAACAGGGACTTGTCTTTGTCAAAAAGTCTTTACAAAGTATCCGGCTCCGGGTGTCAGGGAGGACAAGTTTTTT
>VWZZ01000865.1:68383-79114 GCA_013399095.1 Psophia crepitans | reverse complement strand
GAGGACAAGTTTTTTAATCATGTTAAAATGATTTATTTAAACGTCAAGCCATGTCACCTCACTTCCTTTCATTTTTCAAACTGTTTGTGTTTTTTCTGGATGATAAATTTATCTTCAGACAGCCTCAATATGACTAATTAACTTTGAAATATAAGAACCAGATGTGTGAGCTGGAGAGCTTTCTGAACTCATGCCAGGCATTTTTTTTCCTCTTCTCTTTCCCTCTCCTCTCCCTTTCCCCGCCGCCTGGGCTGAAATCGCTTTGCAGATACCCACAGCACGTGGAAAAAGCCGGTTACAGACAGACGGACTGACCCTCCCGCCCCGCTCTGCCCCAGCCCGGGTTCCCTGCCACCACCCCGCGCTGCCCGGGCGTCGGGGCGAGCCGCGCAGGGCCCCGCGAACCTGCTGGGATGATGTTTCATGTGGAAAGCAAGCTGCCGCGATTTGTTTGCCACATGAAAGGAAATCAAGGCTGGATGTGACATAAAGTGAGTTCTTTTAAAGAAGATCCTCCCGTGTGAAGTGGGTTTTCCCCTTCTCCTCCTTTCATGAGACGATCGCTCTGAGCCGCTTGAAGAAGGGAAACATTTATGTACCAATTAATTAAGCAAAGCCTCTCAGCTGAGTGTTTCACGTGGTCTCATCCTCATTGCAGGGAGAGGAAGGGCAAAACCCCCAGACAAGGACGGGAGCGGCCGGGTCCCAGCTCCGGGATCACCTCCCATTCCTGCTGTGCCAGAGGACGCACGGCACACGCCATTGCTGCCAAAAAGAACCCCAGCCCCCACGCGGTGTGGGGGGACCACGGTGCCGGAGCAGCACCCGAGCCCCCCAGGAGAGGATGGGGTAAGGGGAACAAGCACGCAAGGACAACGTGCTGCTGTCCGCAGCGGCAGCAGATAGCGAGGACAGTAAATAATGGTGTTCGCCCTGCTTGACAAAACACTCATTAATCACAAAAGGTGCTGAAGCTGATTGCGGCCAGGGCTGGCGCTGATTCACTTTTGGCTGGGGAGAGCTGTCCCGTTTCAAAACCGACAGACAAATACCAGTTTTTCAGTTTTAAATGATTTTTGTTCCGCAGCTCTGTCGTGCACATGTAATAAGCAGAGTAAGGGCAAGGTGTAAAGGCTGGAGTTGAAACGAAGCACCAGGACCGGCTCTGGACTGGGGAGAGAATTCCCAAGGTGATGGCGCCGCTTGAGCTCTGCCCAGCTCAGGAAGGGAAAATGGTTTTTCTTGGATCCTGGTGATGAGAAAACCCTCCCCCGCCCCGAGCCCCGGCCTGGGGCAGCGCCTGTGCAGCCAATGCGGCTGCGGTGGGATCCACGGGAACCGAGGGCGAGGCGCGGGAAAATCCGGGGAATTGCCTGGCTCTGTTCCCGTGACCTGGCTGGCGGCAACGTGCAGCCCCTGCCCGACGCCAGGTCCCCGCATCACCAG
This sequence comes from Psophia crepitans, assembly GCA_013399095.1. Classification (NCBI taxonomy): domain Eukaryota; kingdom Metazoa; phylum Chordata; class Aves; order Gruiformes; family Psophiidae; genus Psophia; species Psophia crepitans. The sequence goes on along the minus strand of VWZZ01000865.1, from coordinate 77,668 downwards.
GGGAGCGACACCGCCCGTCAAGCGAACTTCAACAAATGTCTTTTCAGGCAAAACAGATTTTTCAAACAAAGTGTAAATATTCATGTAAAAAATGTTGGTTTCAGTGGAGATTTTCCTGATCTTCTTGGAAGTGGTAATCAAAATAATGTTTTTTAAATTGCTTTTTTTTTTTTTTAAGTCTTTTTTTTTTTTAAGTTTTCATTTCAACAACCCTGAATTTATTCCGTGGAAAAACTTCAGTTAAAATTATTGGGTCGGTGTGTTAAAGGGAGATGCCTGCCATTTTTTAACCGCTTCCAGCACGCCGTCTTTTACGAGCGTGTTTCACACTCGCTCCTGCCTTCATCAGCGAGAGTGCAAACGGCTGGCAAGGTCAGTTATTTAAATCACAGCTTTCCAGGGCCGATCAAGCAGCGTGTCTCTGGGCACACACACGTGCGATGCCTGCTACGTCTCTGCCGAGTACCGTGGGCAGAAGGGCGGCTTGTGCGACACGAGCTGTCCCCTGCTCCTGCACGCCCGGGGGCCTGGTGCGGAGCGGCTCGGTGGGGTGTGGAGTGGGGTTTGCACGCTCAGTCCCACAACAGCCTTGCACGCCCAGCGCCTGCGGAGGACTCTGTGCCCTGAGCGGCGCTGGGGCAGCGGCTGGCCTGCAGCCACGTCCAAAGACAAATTGTGAGGATGCCCCGAGCCGGGCACGCAGGGCTGCCACCGGAGCAGCAGTTCATCAAGGGGGCTGCTGGCGCCGTGAGGAAAATAAGCGGATAAACTGCATTGCCCACCGCGAGCTTCGCCCGGCCGGACGCGAGCCAGCCCGGGCGCTCGGCTGGGCTTCTGCTCCGGCCGGAGGCTGCACGCTGCGGAGAGGGGAGGGCTGTGCATCGGGGCCGAGGGCTGGAGAGGGGTCCAGGAGGGAACGTGGTGGCTGATCGAGCCCCTGTCCCCCACGGGGGGTCCCCGCTCCTTTCCCCCCGGCGCTGGCGTGTGGAACTGCCGCTTACCCGGCTGCAGCCCGTGCGAGGCGTCGCCCTCCGCGCCGGCACCGCTCACGGCTTGTTAGGGCGATAACGGAACATTTCAAACACAACAGCGTTAAAAAACGAGCTGAACTTTCCCCTCCCCATGCCTCAGCCGTGCCCTAAATATACATAACAAGCTGCGAGAGCCGGCTCGGTGCGAGCTAGGAGCCATCAGCCGATGTTGACAGCCTTGATGTCTTGGCGGGCAGGATCCAACAGCATCTCCCACTGTATGGCGCTAGATATTTAATAAAGTAAAACCCCCAGGATCAAGAAGGCTGCAATCCCTCCCAGCTCCTTTCTTCTGCTTTGCTCGAGCTCTTTCAAGCCTGCCTCCCGTCTCTCTCCAGAAAATCCTTTCATGCCTCCCTCACCAGACTGACATTTTGACAAGTTGCCACGAGTGACATCTGATTTGTACAAATTTCAAGACTAATAAATCTACCTGTCAAAGCGGAAACTTTAAAAGGAGCTAAGCCCAGCGGGTATAGTTTAACAGAACTCAAGTTGATGAAACTGTAGGATGGAGAAATTATATCTGTCACAATCCACCCACATTAGTTCTGTAGAGATGTTGGCAACTGAAACAAACGTCTTTCACAGCCTCGAAAAAAAGGGAAAAAAAAAATAAAAGGAGACTGTTAATACTGAGAGTAACAAGTAACAGTTCTATTTGTAAACTAACAAATTTATTTATTTAATTTTTAATTTGCTTGTAGACGCGCGAGGGAGGGAGCGACCCTCCCTGCTCCCGCGTGCCGTCGGCAGCCCCAGGCCCCCGGGGAGCCCCGGCGATGCGGCACGAGGTGTCGGCGCTTTCGGCTCCGTGCGCTCGCTGTAGTTATGACAACACGAGAACGACGCTTGTGCGAAGCTGCAGCACCCGCCGAGGCCACGTCCCCTGTGAGGCCGAGGGACTCGGTGCCGTCCTGCTGGGTCCGGCTGTGAAACCAGCCCGGTGAAACCCCCTCCTGAGCCCTGTGCGGTGCTCCATCCCCCAGTCCTCCTTCTCCTCTTTTGCTGGAATTTTCTTCTTCAGCTGCCGCCGGTCACCCACCCACACCAAGAGCCTGGGACACACGAGGAACGCGCCGCCTCGGCCAGACCTGTCTCCTGTCTGCAAACCTCAAACTTTCTGAGGGTTCTGCTCAACTTTCTCCCTCTGTTTTGTGGTTCATTTCCCCAGGAGGCTGCAAACGCCCCCAGCCAAGGGAGCTGGTTTGGGAGCAGAGCACGGGCTTCCCTGGGCAGCTCCGTCCCGGCGGGGTGCAGAGGCAGCAGCGGGGTGACAGGGAAGGAGACACAAACCCCGTCGTGTTCTCCCCCCTTGAATCCAGGGACTCGAACGCTGTGGTTGAAATGTTTTGCTCACGCAGAGTTACAACGGGGGCTGGGTGTTTGAAGAGGAGGTTAGAAAAGCATCCAGGCACGCCAAGGGAAGGAGATGCGGTCTCACACCCAGCTGAATTTCCTTTTTTATTGCATCTGCTGCTTCAGCCGCACGGACGCGAACAGCCAGTTCATTCTGCCTGTTGGAAGGAGATTGATTTGATTTGCAAGCTGCACGTTGCATGAAACTCCTGTAGCCACGTCTGCAGCAGTGAGAGTGTCTTCAGGTGTAAAAGGGGTTGGAATGAAACCTCCGAGCTGATGATTTATGGCAGCTGGTTTGGTTATAACTTGCCCATCTCCTTTCATTACAGAGGAGAGCGGAGTGTTAGCTCTTTCTACTCGAATCCCATCTGCCAAGAGGCTCCCTGCTTTCTCCCCAGCCTGCAATATTGCTGCCTCACCCAGCGAGGATGTGCTGGCTCTGCGCGGAGGGGAGAGAGGAGCTGCCAGCGGTCTCCTTTGCCTGGTGTGGGCTCCCACCTCGGTCCCGCTGCCCCGGGCTCTGCACAGGAGACAGACAAAAGCAGCGCTGCCCTTCAGCACGACACAGCGCCCGGCAGACCCGTGTGCGGGTCTGTAGCCTGCTGAAGCTCGTTGAAATCCCATTTCAAGTGCTGCCCAGGCTTCGTGCGGGTCCTCTGCTCCTCGTGAGTAACCATGGCTTATCAGCTTTAATCACAACCAGTGTTTCTGAGCACTGTGGCCCCTGGCCAGGGAGCCAAAGGGACTGGCGGTGGGGCAGAAAGGCACTGCCAGCCCCGGGGTCTGTCCCCAGCCTGGCGGAGGGAGCTGCATGGGGACAGGGTGTTCATGGACCCCCAGTTTCTGGCCATCAGTCACATATGGATGGCGATGAAAGTCAACCATTGCTGTAAAATAGCTTCTAGCAGTGGACTTAACGCAGCGCAGAGAGCGGTGCCCTGTCCGGCAGCGCGCAGAGGCAGCACGCAGCAGAGATGGGCACCCGCACTGACACCGGTTTCTATGTGCAGGAACATGGTACCTTTTTTCTCGAGGCAGCAGCTTTGGTGAAGTCGTTTCAGGCAGCTCCCTGGCAGGGCACGTCACCCAGGGCCGCTGCTAGTGGAGAGACAGGGGCTGCCGCCCTCAGCCTCCCGAACGTCTCTTGCAGCCTCAGCCCCGGCCAAGCTCCCGCTGCTCATCTGCATGCCGGGGCCCCTCCGGACTGGCCAGGGAATGCGTGCAGCCAGCTGCAGGTCAGCTGCAAGCCAGGAGCAGCTAAAGGAGGACAGGGCATGGTGGGGACAGCGGAGCGAGGCTGCTGGGCCGAGCCCCGATAACTCACGGCGGAGCAGGCGAGGACAGCTGTCACCCCGTGCCGGAGGTGCCGCTTTCCAAAGCAGCCTGTCGCTGGTCCCGCTCTGCACGGCGGGTCCCGGCAGACACCAGCTCGCTTCGGTTGCGCCAAATCCTGCCAGCGATGTGGGCAGATGGGGTGCTCAGGACTCTGACCTCTCCCGTGCAGCTCCTGCCAGCTCAGGGCCACCAGTCCCAAGCCCAAAACCTCAACCACAGCCCCAGGATAGGTCACTGTTCCCAGGCTCACCGGCCGAGGCTCCCCAGCATGGGTGGGACAGCACCGGGGACTTGTACAGGCCCCCACCGTGAGACCCCCACTTTGGTCCTGCTCCTAGAGAAGTCAACAGGAGCTCTCCGATTTTGCAGACTGGCATTTCCACGGGATGAAGCAATTACCACGCAACCAGTAAATCCTGCTCCTCATCACCCTGACCACCGGAGCATCTCACAGTGCTGTGAATCTCTGGAAGGTTTCTGATACCTCAGCTCTGCACAAATGTTTTCCAGCAGAGTAACAGCCACGTTGGGATCATCCTGGGCCATTCCTCACTTCCAACAAGTCTTATTTAGAGATGTGCTTCCATGGAGAACCAGTCAATATATTTGTTTTCCTCTAGATATACAGCTGCAGGAGAAAGCCATGCAGGAAGTTTCTTAAGCTTGGTTAATTTTCTAATAGCCGCAGCAATGATGGATGTAAGCCACGCTGGCTTCCAGCTCAACTTAAAAGTCAAATAAAAATAATCATGCTGATGGGAAAATATAATTCTTGTAGCTAAGGCAAATAATATATGATATATTAGTACCTGCCAAGCAGCTCATCTCTGGTAACATTCCCACGTACTTCAGCAGGGTCAGAGTTCGGCTCACGCTGTGCGCTCTCCCAGCCGCCGTGTACTGGGGATCTCACTGTAAACAACCCGCCGAGGTTTTGGTTGGATTTTCTTTTTTCAACATCTGTATTATTTCTAATGTGATTCCTACACTGAGAATAGAGAGGCTCTGCTCCCACACGCCTCCGGTGCTGGCACCAGCCTGCCCAGCTCCTGCGGCAGGCGCCCTGCGGATGGGTGCTCGCTGCGGCGGCTGCTGGCTTTGAAGACGGTTCTCACTTGCAGCGCTTTCACCCAGGAGGGGAGGCCCCAGGGCCCAGGGCTTGGTTTTGGCTGGCGGGAGGAATTGCCTTCCAGCGATTTCTGCCATGAACCCAAGCGCTTGCTGCCGTTCATCCCAGCTTTTGGGGGCAGGCGGTGCTGACAAGCCCTCAGCCAGCTCTCCCTGGGGCTCAGCCCCGGTTCAAGCAGCCTCTGGGGTGGGGGGACCTGTACCCCTCTCCCTCGGGTCGGATCCAGCCTTCATCGTGCTCTGGCCTAGAGACGCCCATTTATATTGAGCGGCATCCGAAAATCTCCTGCTCAGAAAACCACAACACGCGGGGATTATCCAAGCAGAATTTAACTCACTTCTCTGTGATAAACTCTGGTTAGGGAGATTATGACTGTTTACCCCAGAAGTAAATACTGCTCGGCACTCAGCTGCCGCCAGATACGAGGGAAAGGGCTGGCGGCTGCGGGCGATCCCGCAGGACACCGGCCCCTCCGTTCCCCGGGCACGGGCTGAGCCGCTGCTCGGATATAAGGCCGGCTGCGTTTTCCCGCGGGGCTGCCCGGCGGGGAGGCTCACAGGGCTCGGCAAAGCCCGTCCCCGCCGCCTGCGCCCAGGTAAAGCGTTTCTGTGCTGGCTCTTGCTAATGTGATTTGCTGAGCTCAGCTAACTTGATAAGCTGGATGAGGGATGGCAGCCCGAGCCTGGCAGGTTATTTCTATTATACTTCTTCCACCGCGCTATACCCCGTCCGCAGCATATGACACCTATATATCTTGACAGTGAAATTAAGCGTGGTAAGGAAAAGTTTTCCTCTTTCCCGCTAACACCTTGCGGCTGACACCGGTTTTGATATCTGGCTGGACATTTTGCTCTAACACGTCTACAATTTAATGGAGATTGGAGCACCGATGCTGCCGGCGGGCACGTGCGTCCCTGCTGCCTGTCGCCCAGCCCCGTGTCTGCCCGGCTGCTGCGCCCTTCTCCTTAGGACAAACCTGGCACCTTAATGCCATAGCGCACATCTGCTTAGGAGGAAAATATTGCAAATTTGCATATGCTCAGAGGTTTCCTAGCGAAGCGTGCCGTGCTGTCCCGCCTGGCTGCCCGGTCCGTATGAGGACAGCAGCCAGCTGCCCTGGCTCCAGGGGGATTTGCCCCACTCCGAGCTCGCATCGTTGCGTTCCAGCCATGTGTTACAGGGGCTTCGCAGGCTCTCGGGGGCTGCTGCGCACGTCTCGGCACGAGCATGATGCTGCTGCGTGTCTGTCACCGTCGGCACGTGAGCTCACGCAACGCCCACGTCGCCGCTCGCTGCCGGTGTGCCAAAAAGCAGCCCAGGGGCTTGGAAGTCAGGTCGAGTTACCGCGTCCACCACCGCTCCTGCGTAACACCAAGCCTGCCCTGGTCCCGCTCTGAGGCACACCAGGCCTCCTCAGCCGCGATAACAGAGGGCACGCCGAGGCAGACCTTCTGTGAGGAACAACCGCAGCCTCCCCCGCACAAGTACTGCCGACAAATTGCTGCTGCACTTTATCTGTTTGGGGAGCGGAGGGGGCGCGGGGTGCTGCCCCGCTAATTCGTGGCCAGGGAGGCGAGCAGGTCCTCGCAGGCACAGCTATGCACATCTGCATGGATGGCAGAAGAAGACAGATAGACCTCGTTGTCTTTCTAATTCCTGTTCCCTTTGTGATGTGGGGGCTCCCCTCCTCGCCTGGTGAGCTTATCTCCCCTCCAGGTTTCAAAGCCACGCTAATCATATCCATCACGCGACTCGCATTAGCAAGGCGAGCTCCAGGCTGTCACCGCACCTCATGTGCAGGCATATGTTCCAGGGAAGGGCCGAGTGATTTAGAGGGGACCATTCACATTCACAGTCATCGCTTCAAATAAACAGGCTGAGAGTTTAATGATTTCAAGGTAAAGCTCTTTTATTAAGACAACACAGGGAACTTTTTTCAACCACAGCTGACATCACTATAATAAATCACCATCATGTCTTGTGGGATTGAAAAAGCCAAAATACTGTCAGAACTGATTTTTCTGGCTACTCATGCCTCCAGAACAAACCATGTGTTTTTAATCAACAAATCTTTGTTTTGCATTTCTAAGACCCTAGCACTCTTTAAATAGTTAGCATTTACCAGAGGGATATTTTAAATTCAACACACTGCTTCCTTGCTGAAGAGATTAGGAAACAGGACACCACATTACAGACTTACTGGGCTTGTCCGGGGCTTTTGGAAATTTGTTTTTGTTATATTCCCGCAGTACAGAGAAGGGCTTTCCCATACTTGTCTCTGGCTTCATTAGACCTTCTCTCTCCCCAAAATCAGGGCGCTTACTGCTTGTGGGAGTCAAATCATCTACCAAGACATCACGAAAACCCTCCCTGCCCAAAGCCAGGAGGAAAAGCGGTGGAAATAACACCACACCAGGGAGGTTCCCGAAGCCCCTGGAAGCCAGCACCCCTTTGCCCCCCGGCACACGGGCATCCTGCGCCCCTTATCCTTCGCCCAGCCAAGCCCCGGCGGAGCACGCTGCGGGGACGGTCCGAGCATCGCCCAGCTGCAGCCCCGCTGTCCCCGCTCCCTCCCGGCTGCCGACGCCAGCGCGGTTCCTTCGTGCCCGGGATGTGCCAGGCTTTTCCACTGTGTTTCCCCAAACCAGCAGTGTGATTAGGGGGGGGTGGGTTGTCTCACCTCTCTGCTCCGGTTTCAAGGTCAGGATGAAAGCGGAGATGTCAGGATCCTCTTTCATGCCACGCAGGAGCCCCTCCCGCTCTAGCAAATAAACGCGGCATGCTCTGCCTGCTTGGCACAAATGTCAGGGCTGAGAATAAACCCGGGGCCGGGCGCAGGCACAAAGATGCCCGTGCCAATCAACGCCCCGCGAGCCGGCGGAGGCAGCAGCGTGCTGGGGCGCTGCCGCCGGCATCACCAAAACCCGTGGGAGCGAGCGGGCAGTGCCAGGGCAGACAGTCCTGGGGGGTGCTGCGAGGGGGGTCCTGCAGGATAGGACCCACAGGGGTGAATCTGGACCCAATTCCCTGCATGTTCCATGGCAGTTTGGGGTTGGAAACCCTGCTGGGAAAGGGCTGGGTGACCCAGGCCCTTGTCCCTATGGAGGACACCTTGCAGTGCTGCTGCCCAGACGTGCACCCTGGGTGGCTGCCTGCTTTCCTCCCAGTGCCTGCGGTTGTGCTGGGCTGGTGGCACATGGTCACAGGGCATGTGGCTGTCAGCGGGATGGTGAGAGTGGGGAAAGGTGGGGACACCACCCAGCGCACCACTTTGTCTGCCCCGCCTCAGTCCCCACCATCCCAGGGTGCCTTCGGGCTGGAGCAGGTTGAGAGGGACAAGGTGACCTTCTCCAGAGCTGGCTCCACTCCATGGCGGTGGCAGGGCCAAGCATCCCCACCGCTCTCTTGGATGCTTCTCCCCCAGGGCAACACGAGCACCCTCACGCCCACCCCAAATTGGGGATGAACTTTTCCCTTCGGACGAACTCCCGTTGGCCCCGGCACCTCCTGTGCTGACCCCAGGGCTTGCGGCTGAGACCTCCCCCTGCCACATACGACCCCCTCTGCCTCGCAAACCCCCCGCAGGCGGCATAAAACGCGACCTGGGCACATACATTGCTCTAACACCCTCCCACGCAGCCCGGCGGGATCAAAGCCGGCGCTGGGAATCAAAGCATGTGACAGGCAGGTGTCCGTCCCCCTCGACAGGGCCACGATTAATCACCGGGTCTATCCCACAAGGAGATCAAACCGGGCCTCCTGCCGGCTGTTGGTTAAAGCCTGCCTTCAAGTTACCCTAATTAAAGTTTTCTCTTCGCCTCCCCCGTGTTTGCCCGGCTGACTGCTGTCCCATGACCGCCCCTTTCACTCCCTAAAACAAAGGCTGCTGTGAGGAGCTCCGGGCAGCCGGAGCTGCCAGCCCCGGCCGTGCTTCGCCGTCCCTTTCTTCTCAAGCTGCTGCAAAACCGCAACCTGGCAGGGGAGCCTTTCCCGCGGGCAGGGCTCTGCCTGCTGCAGGCAGCTGCCCCCACCAAGCCCTGCACCCACCCAGCACCCCCAGCACAACCAGGGCAGCCTCTTCCTCCTTTGCCTTCCCTGAAATTTACTGTGTACTTATTCCAGTTCTGGAACTACCTATTTTTCCTCCTCCTAAACTGGGAGAATCGGTTGAAAAGCCTTGTTTCCAATATTCGCAGAAGCGCTGGACTCCCGGAGCAGCGGTGGGACCCTGGAGGAACCCTCTCGTGCAAAGGCTCCTCTCCAACCCCCTTCTCGTCTTGCCGCGACATCAATAGCGGCATTTTGATGAGAAGGCAAAGGAAATGCTTCTCTCCAGCAACGCGGCGCTTTGATGTGTTCCAGGGTTGCGTAAAAGCAATCCAGGGGAGAACCAAACTGTTTCTGTAACCAAAACCTGGGGGGGGGGGG
>VWZZ01000865.1:54374-68298 GCA_013399095.1 Psophia crepitans | reverse complement strand
CAGAGAGCGACGGGGGGGGGGGGGGGGGGGGAGTTAAATGCACGTTTTAGACATGTCACATAACGAAGGAGTTTTAAGGTTTTCTTTTCCCCTCTGAAGCGCATGTTATTTCACTCACGTGGGGGGAAAAAAGAAGAAAGGGAAAAGTCACGGGGTTTCGCTGAGAAGCCGCTTGCAGTTGGGAAATCAATCATTTCGATGGCAAAATTGCTCAAAACAGAGCCCTGCCGCCAGCAAGGCTCATCGCGGTCTGCCCCCGGGGGGTGGTCCCCACGGAGGGAGCGGGGGCACCCTCGCCGATGACGCCTGTCGTGCCGGGGCGCGGGTGAGCCCACGGCAGCCTGGCCATGGGGCCGGAGGGACAGCTCTCGCCATGCCCGTGCCCCCCGGGGTGCTCGCTGGGGGGTCGCTGCCCTGGGAAGCAGCCCCTTGCTTTTGAACTTGTTTTTTCTCCCCGCGAGGAGCGGGGCTGGCTGACAACCGGCCGGGCTGTCAGTGCCAGGCGTGATTGATGGCAATGACTGCGGGGCAGGACGCGGGCTTCAATCGCCGGCACACATTGACTCTGGCAGCGGGACAAACCACCTTTCACAGCCTCCCTGCGACCTCTCTCCCTCTCCCCGCTCGCAGGCTATCACTCAACCGCCTGCCCCAAACCTGACCTTCTTTCCAGAGGAGCTTTGCTAAAAGCAGCGTTTCTTCCCCAAATCGCTGCCAGAGGAATTTCACCGGCGGTGGCGGGGACACAGCGCCGAGCTGGTGCCAGCCGCGCTCCGTGGGGCTCCGGCGAGCCCGCAGCACGCTGGGCTGCCCGGCTCACGCAGGCGAGGACGCAGGTACGCGTCCGGCCCGCACGGCTCCTCGCACGTATTTGTCAATTTGCACAGCTGCTCCCAACCCCGCTTTGAAGTCCCCTCCCTCTGCTTTTCTAGCTGACGGCCTCGACGTGGGGTTCCCGGGGTCAGGGCGGGCAGGTTGCAAAAAAGGTTTTGCTGTCGGGTTCAGAGGAGCATCCGAAAGTTCAGGCTCTTCCCAGTCCCCGGCGTGAGCATCCTCCTCCCCGCGCCACCGGGGCGCCGACGCTGCCTGCCAGGGGCTGGGGCTCCCCCCACGAAGCCCCCAGCAAAGCTGCTTGGAAATTTGGGCAGTGGGGCTCCGCTCCTAACCAAGCTGGGAAAGCCGAGGCAGGGCTACGGTGCGGGTTTGTCCGGCCTCACACGCGCGTGCACAGCCCGACGCGATGTTCTGGTCTTGGCCTCCTTACATTATTAATGATAATAACTGTAAAACTTTGTTACCCGCTACACACAGATTGAAGCAGCCAGATAAAGGTCTGTGAGCTACACAACCTGCTGGTGGGGAGAGATGGTTATCTAAATATGATTTTTTTTTTTTTTAAACCCAAGATAATAATGATAATGCTAATAATAATAATAGTAATAATACCTCTTTTTAGCTTGCTTCAAGAGCCAGATCTTATCCTAAACAAGAAAATAATTCTAAGCCCCAGAGAATGCATTGAAAATTAATATTGATTATTAGGAATAATAGTCCTTCTAGGAAAAGCGTTGCAATGTCTAGGGAAAGGATTCCTCCAGGGCCAGGTAATAATCACAATCATATTTAGTATCTGCGCTGCACTTTCTATCCTCAAAGCAGATTAACCTCTTCCGTACTAGCTTAATTACCCAGCGACAGGCTTGCGTGGTTGGACACGAGCAGCTGCGCCGCCGAGCTCCCTCTTGCCTGGAAAACTCTGCTAACGTCAAAACCCCTCGCACCCCACCACGCACGGCCTCCGGACCGCTGCGACTGTCCCCGGGCGCTGGCAGCATCTCGCTGCCCCTCCAGCTACCCCCGGGGAGCTCGACCCCTTCCCCTGGCTCCAGCCCCCGCCGCTGCGCCAGGTTCTCCGGGAGACCACACAAAGGTGCCTGACGTGCCATTTAATACAACACAATGAAATATTGAAAAGGCTTTCAAAACTCAACATGTTGAGGCAGAAATCTATGGAAGATGTTTAATACTAATTCTATTAGGCATCTGAGTTAATGAATCACAACTGTAAGAAATCATGATAATCCAGAAGGCATTAGTGACAGATTAGCTTCAAAGCTACCATAAAAGTGCCATAATGCTTACCTAGCGGCGTGATTAATACCAGCAATACATAATGGCATTATGAGGGATGGAGCCGCGCTGCGGCGGTCTGACAGCCCCTTTGCTCCGGCCATCGCCCCGCAGCACAGTGTTCACCCAGCCCCACGCGCCTGCTCCGGCACCGGGCAGCAAACCCACGCTGGTCCCTCTCTGGGCACCGCCACGGACCCTCTCTGGGCACGTCGCAGCTTCTCTGCTGGAAGGAGCAAGCCCTCAGGTGTTGTCCACAAGACTTTCTGCTCTCCTCCATCTCAGTAAGAGCCCCGGCAGGAGGTGGGTGCTGCAGGTGCCTGCACTCAGGCAGTGATGGGAGGTAGAGCATAAATGATGCTCAGCAGCCCCAGCCCTGCTGCTGCTCTGGGGTGTAGGGCTGCAATGGCAAAATGCAGTGATGGAGGGTGCTTACAGACCGTGAGTGAAGGTCCTGCACTGTGGGTGCTTGAGCTGTTTCTTCCTCAGAGGTGCTCACAGCTGAGTCTTCAGCAAACCCTCCTGCTGCCTCCTCCACAAGCTGCCCTGGACCCAGGGCTTGGCCAAACCCAGAGCTGATCTCTGCTGAGGACCACGTGAGGAGAGCGCAGACCACTGCTTTGCCCTGATCTCGGTGTCGCTTGCACGTGCCCAGCTGATGGTGGTCCAGCCGAGTGTGCCCTCCCAGGCCGGGTGCTGGCAGGTACCGAGTGTCAGCAGAAACGTAAGTGGAACAAGTTGCTATTGAATGAAACTAGATGTCTCATTATGGCTTTTCAGGATTGTTTCCCTACATCTTTATTGCTCAGGTTTGCTTAATTCTGGAGTGGATGACTGCCAAATTGTCTATCAAATTACCTACTGGCAAGTAAACCGAGATTAGTTCACTTGAGTGCGGCCCTCTTATATTTGACTTATAGCCAAGCAAAATATGGGTTTAATCAAGGGAGAAATTGGACATGATGTTTCAATGAAAGATAGCAGGGTACTATCTGTTCAGCGGAAATGGGAGAAGACACAACCTGGAGGCAGGGAGCAGGGGAGGGTTGACCAGTTCAGCTCCACAAGAATCAGCTGAGGACAATTGCTCTGAGGCTGTGTGAGCAGCTTGGGGACACGGAGAAACTCAGCCCTTGCCCAACAAATTGCTTGGCTGTGTCCTCCTGCTTCCTCAGTGGAGCTGAGATCACGCTGTGGCCCTGGTTGGGCTCCCCAGACGCTTGCTGCCCACTGTCGGGTGCCCTTCAAGTATCTCGTGATGTTGCGCCAGCTCCAGCTATTTCAGTCGTGTCCTGTGCAGATCTTTCTCCCAGCAAAAACCCTCTTGCCCCAGAAGGAGATGGGTCGGGCAGCAAATGCTGTCACTAGTGTGGCTCTTGTTAATGCCAGCACGGGGGTCCTGGCTCTCCTGCAGGCTGGGCGAGCTCTCTGCAGGCAGAAGTCGGTGGACTTGCACTGACTCTGTCTCAGCTCTTCTGATTCACGGTGCCTGAGGACGTGCAGGGAGCTGATCCACCGCCTGCAGACCCAGAGCCCCTGGCTCTGGTGTGGTGGGCTCAGGGTGGGGTGCGAGGAGGAAGATGAAGCTGCAGAGGTCTGTGAGGAGTGAGTACAGACAAGTGTTGGTGTTAGTCCAGGACTAGGGCTGACACGTCTGCAGGTCACGTGTAAAATCTCCTTCCAGTTTCTTGCGCTTCCGCTTGTGCCTCCTGACGGGCTCCCAGGAAAGTGAAGCGTCTCTGTAGATGCTGGCTGGGCTGAGTGTGAATACGGGGGTACTTCTACACCCCAAAAGCTCTGGGCTTTTCCCTCCTTTGCATTCGGCTGTTTTCCCGGTCATAAACCAGTGCAGGTGACTGCAGGCAGGTCCCTGCGTGAGCCCAGTGGGACCCACCGCTCCTCCCCAGGCTGCCCCTCGGCTGTCCCTGCAGCCCCCGTGGGCCTGGTGCCTGGGGGGGTCCCCCCTCAAAGCCCCTTCTGCCCTGCTCAGAGCGTGCAAGGAGCTTGTTGGGGGGGGAAGATGTGCCTTGGTCTGGGGGTGCTGGGCAGGCGGTGCCTGCAGCCGCTGGCTCGGGGATGGTTATTGCGATCCCTGTGATGTGCCGTTTCACTTTAAATCCCCAGCTCCTGGCATCACGGGAATGTGGGTGCATTCCTCTTCTCTTTAATTTTAAGCTGTTTCCAACCCTCATTGAGGCCAGCTCAAAAATTTGATTCCTGAAGGCTAAAAACTGGAAGGTAAATAAAAATAACCCCAAAGTTAATTATATACTTAACAAGTCATGATTTTTTTTTTTAAGCCCGTCTCGTTCCTTGTGGGGGTCTGACTCATGGTTCTGAGCACTTGCAGTTGGCAATAATATCTTGCTGTAATTTGAATTAAACCACTTGTAGCAGTGCTCTGTTCTCTAATTTCATTTAGGCCCAGTGGGTGTCCTGTCTTCCTGGAATTTGTTGGCTATCTAATGAGAAGCAGCCCGGCAAAGCCAGTTAATGAAGAAAGTCGGGCAACTTGAGGGGGGGTGAGCATGGGATGGCTGGAGGTGGGTAGGTGAGAGGGACCGTGGGGACCAAGGGAGGGATCCATAGGGCCACTGGCACGGGCTCCTCGTGCATCACATGCTGCGTGAGCTGCATCCCTGCAGCCACCCCGTGTCCCCTGGTCCCTCCAGCAGCCTCCTGACCCAGCACTGAACTCGGGCTCAGCCCAGAGCTCATCCCTCCCACCCCTGGGTGCCAGAGGTGTGTTTGATCCTGGCCATCTGCCCGAATTTTCCCTATGAAAGGGATGTTTGCTCTTCCAGGCAGCCCCACGGCCATGCAGAGCTGCCGCCCGTCCCGGGGAGACCCGGGCAAGTCGTGGTGCTGGTGCTGTGCCCGACATCACCACCGAACCCGGGTGAGCAGGAGGGTCCCTGCTGCCACCCACCAGTGACAGACTGTGCGAGGTTGTCTGGCGCTGTGTGATGGTGGTGGGGCATCGCTGGGCACCTCTTGCTCGCACGTTACGAGCGTGGAGCCTTCGCTCGAAGCCAGGCACGCAGCCTAGCAGTGAAACGGTTCCTCCTCTGCCAAAATAAAAAGGCAGGGATGTTTTCAATGGCCACCTCTGTCCTGCAGGGACATGCGGTTTCCCGCAGTGCTCTCCAGGAGAGCCATTGCCACCAAACCTTTGCCAACAGTTCCCGCTGGCTGGGAGCACGTGCCCGGAGCCCGCAGGTCCCTCCTGGGCTGCCTGTGTCACACGGACCTCGGTGTCATCCCTTGCTTTTACCAGCCATCACTCTCCTCGATCCTGTTTTGCCGCCGGGACAGGAGCGTGAGCCCCAAACCTGCAGCGAGCGACGGCGCAGCGCCGCAGCCCCGGCCGCGCTGCTCCCCATCCCCCTGGGAGAAAGAAAAGGGAGGTGGTAATGGTACAGACAGACAATGCGATTCCTTTGGGGGGGATTAAAAAGAAAAAGGAGGAAAAACATTTGGTTTTTTTCATATACTAAAAAGAGCAGGGGGGGGGAAAAAAACCCCACTTCCAAAGTCGTGCGAGTTGCTGAGTTGAATTACAGGGGCTGAGGTCGGATGATTAACAACCCTCCCGCATTTCTGCATCGCAGTCATTACTCACTCCAAACCTGAGGCTTCTCAGTTACATACCCCGGCGCAGCCCGACCATTTTTTCCATTGACTGAAAACACATTCTGACTGAAAACAAACTTTCGATCCCCAAGGCTTGGCACGCCTCGGGTCCTTCACCATATTTAATCAACGGGAAGCTAAACACTTTCAATCTGTGATGGCTCATTTGGAGAGGGAGCTTTGGGCCCTCAGTAGGTGCCAGATATAATAACTCTCCCCTTTTCTTTTCTGAGGCCTACTTCTATAATTTTGCTATTTTTCAATGTCAGACCCATCTTTTGAAGAAATTTTATTGGATTTCCTGCTAGACTTCAGCGAGGATTTTTCTTTCTTTGGCAGAAATATCAAGCAGAACAGGGGGAAAAACTCAATCATAAGCTTGGAACGAGGATTATTATTAGTTAGGATTTCTTTGTCTGTTTGCACAAACACATTATTGAAGAGCCCCACGGGTCAGTGGGCCCCTGGCTCTGCTGAACCGGCCCCTGGTGCTGGTTGCTGCTGTCCGTCCGTCCATCTGCCACAGCTGCTCTTGCTGGGGGGCAGTGCCAGTGTGCATGGGGCATGGCACAGGTAGGCTGGGGGCTCTTTTCCCCTTAACTGAGGTATTTCTAAAACTTACCAAGATTTCTTAAACCTTTGCAAAATCCTTCATCTCTTCAGGAGTCAGGTCTCTGTCCCCTGCCCACGGTTCCCGGTCGCTCAGCCCCCAGCTGCTCTTGGCTCTGGCTCTTTGTGGGATTGGGTGTTGAGGGAGACCCCAACCACCCTGTGCCTCCGTGGGCACCCTGACTCTGCATCCGCACCAAATACACGCGCTGGGTGCTGGCTGTGGCCCCTGCCTGCGCCAGCATCTCCCTGCCTGCGCCAGCATCTCCCTGCCTGTACGCAGAGGGGCTGCAGCATCACGGGGATGCCAGGCAGCCAGGGGACTTCTGCCCTGGGGTTTGGAGGGCAGAGGGGTCTGTGACCGGTGCAGGCACAGCAAGGTGTCTGGAAGCAGGAGATCAGTGCTGGTGTCCTGGGGGAGGGGGCTGCCACCAGTGCCAGGCTGCGCAAAGTGTGAGGGATCCGCGTGGACGTGCTCATTTTGCCTCCCACATCTCTTCTTTTGCAAGAGCCTCCGGTGCCTGCGCTGCTCTGCCGCTGTGCCCTGGCCATCCCGGTCCTGAGCCAGGTCTCAGGGTCTTGGAAGTCAGGGCAGCTTTAAAACACAACCCGGACATGAGTGAGCGAGCGGGCAGCACTTCCCGGCCGAGCCCAAAGCGAGCCAGCCGCTGCTGCCGGCGCGGAGCTCCTGCCCTCTCAGCAGAGCAGCTTTTGCTGTCTCAAGGTTTTCCAGGGGCTCTCAAGGCTTTTCTTCTTCTTTTTTTTTTTTCCTCTCTGTGTTTGAGGTTAAGAAGTATGCTACAGTATTCAATAAATCGCTTGGCATGGCGTACGACAAAACAAGAAAATGTAATTCAGATTAAAGTCACCCTCTGGCTAAAATGATAGTTTATTAAATAAACTGCAGTGCTGCCAATCAACTCTGCTGGCAAGCAATCCTTTGACATTAATCTTTTCTGATGTGATTTAGGGTACACCTGGGCCTTTGTAGAGTATCTCCCATAATTTCTTTCCCATCTCTCTGGATCAAGCTGCTGTGCTTGGCTCCGTTGACAAATTCCCCAAGTAATCCCTCAAAAGATTGGAGAAATGCTCCAAACGCTCCATTAAATTTATTTTCCGTGCTTTAAGAGCCCCAAAACTATGTCCAATAAATAAGTGTTCACTGTGATTTATTGAAATGCTGCTCTGATTTAGAGTTATAGGCGGGGGAAATATGTCACCCCTGGGAACTGGAAGACCAGCCTCACAAGCGAGACCAGATGTGCCGGCGCGGGGTGGGGGGGAGCATGGCCAGGCTGGGGGGGTGCTCTGCAGCCCTGGGCCCAGACCTCGCTCCCAAACTCCGGCACAAAAGGTCCCTGGTTGAGTTTTCTTGCATGAAAAATTTATTGTGGTTGTAGTTATTGGGGGAACCATCAAAAGAGTAATTCTGGCCCTTGTTTTTGCACAGACCTTTTGATAAATATGATACTTAGAAATATGCCTCCCACAAGACAGGAAAGCCATAGAGTTAAAATGAAGTAATCTGTCAGTAAACTTGCTGGAATCGAGGCCAAAATGAAACCTGTGAAAGCAGGAGGGGGGAGAAAGGGAGCCTGTGCTCAGCAGTGCGTCAGCCCAACCGGGGGGCCGGCACGCGAGGGGCTGGCCTTCCTGCGGGCAGGTAGGAGCAAGGAGGTATTTTCAAAGGGGCTCTGTTCACCCTGGTGTGGGTGCTGGGCTGCTCTGGCCGCTGCAAAGGCTCCCTGCTCAGCACCCTGTGCCAGCAGCACCACCCCACCGCCCCCCATCCTCCCCGGGTGCATCTGCAGGGCTCGTGGGCACCTCTCCCCCGCTGCATGCACCCTCTCCTTGGCAGCAATGCCTGCCCGCCTGCAGGCTCAGCCTCTGCGATGTCCCAGCCAGGTTCCCGCACCAGCCCTCCATCCTTGGGGTCTGCAAACCCCACCTGAACCCTGGGGAGCGGAGAGGCAGGGGCCGCATCCTGCCCCCCTCGTGCTGGTGCGGGGCATCCCTCCTGCTGGCCTGGATGCAGTTAAAAGCGAGGTGTGTGTTGCACCACCTGTGTTTACACTGCACGGTCTGCAGTTTACTGTAATAAAATCATTTAATGCACTCATAATTTTTTTTGGCAAGGGCCGTGCTGGCGGGGAGCGATGGGGAGCAGAGCCGGCTGACAGCAGCCCGATGGACCCGATAACTCTCGAGCAGGGCTGCTCTGAGCAGGAGACAACATGAAAATCCAGTCTGGAGCTCACGCTCCAGCCGCGCTCGCCGGGGAGGCAGGCGGCTCCTCTGATCCGCAGCCAAGCTCCCCGGGCAGGGAGCGCGCAGGGAAGCAGGCTTCCTCCTGCGTCAGGGCTCCCACCGGGTGACGAATCCCGCCAGGAGCGCCTGCGGCTCTGCTATCGTGAGCCGGGATCAGGGAAGTGGGAGCAGGCTCTCCTGGGTTTGCTCCTGATGCTGCCCAGGGGTGCGGGGCGAGCCCACCCGCAGACCCCGGCGCTCAGGCAGGAGCACCTTGGGGTACCCGAGTCCCAAAATCGGCATCGGACCCGGCACGAGGGATGTGGCTCCTGGGCAAAGCCCTGCTGGTGGTCCACCCTTCCATTAGCCAGATCAGAGATGATAGCCAAGACCGATGAGGCTGTGGATGCGGAGGGTGACCTGACCCCAGCCTGGCACCCAAAATGCCTTTCCCCCATCCCCCGTTAGTGCCGTCTGACAAAGCAGAGGACGGGTGGGTGCTCCCGGGCAGCCTGACCCCAGAGACCCCCCCGCAGCGAGCAGGGGAAGGAGTTTTCACACGTGTCAAGGGTTGCTGCTGCCGCACAGCTCCCAGGATGCTGCAGAGCGGGACTGTGGGCTCCCGGGAGCTGCGGAGGGCAGGGAGAGGGACAGAGGGCTTTGTGGGGGCAGGGGGACCCCCTCTGGGGTCTGGGTCAGGCCCTGTCGGGGGGGGGACAGGGGAAGTCAAACAGAGGGGGCGAGCAGGGGAAGGAAAAGAGCGCGGAGGCATGTGTGTGTGTGTGTGACTGTTAGGAGAAACAGGATTCATGGTAATTTCCTGCCAGATGCCTGAGCTCCTCCAGCACGCAGACGTTTCACATGCGAAATATCAAAGCGTTCCCAGTAACAAATGTACTTCCTGCAGCTCCTCAGATCTGCCTCCGTGCCAGCCAGGGAGCGTGGGGACGCCGGCAAGAGCGGGGCTCCCGCCGCTGCACGGGGTCCGGCCCCCGCCCCGGGCATCGCCCCGCTCCCGTGCCGTGATGCAGGTGCTCCCCGGCTCGCTGCACGGGGGCTCTGAAACGTTAGCCTGAGTTTTTTGGGAAGCGCTGCCTGCGCCTCCCCGAGCGCTTGTACGTGGATTGGTCCTGACAGCTCGAATTAATACGTCAGGGTGTACGATCCGCGCTGGCGACGGGCCTTTGACCCTATCAGCACGGTGCTTCCCCGGCTGAACGTCTCCCGGCCTCAAATTGATTCGGAGTTTTATAAACATCCTGACGTCGGGGCTGGGAAGGGAGAAAGGGGGGGAAAAAAAGAAAAAACCAAAACCCCAAACCCTCACCACCACGAAGCGGCTGGGCTGAGCACCAAGCGGCGATGGGACGGCGACGGGCTCCATCCCACCGCCGCGGAGGCTGCCCCAGCGCCTCTGCGCCCCAGCAAAGCCACCCCCGGGGCTGCAGATGCTTCTGGCTGGTCCCCAGAAACCCAGCCTCAAAATGCCGTCTCTGTTCCTCCTCTTTGGGATTATTTTTTTCGGAAGAGGCAATGCCTCTCACCCGGTTTTGCAATTTTCTTTGCAATTCTTTTTAATGCCTTACCAAGTTGCTTCAAAATCCCAGAACATATGAAGTCCCCCCCCACCTGAAAAAGAGATTCGATGCTCTTTTAGAAAGAGCTTGAAGCTCTTTCTAAACACCTCGCCTGTGGGGGAGCGGTGAAATTCATTTGATTTAATATTTTTAGCGCGTTTTAAGAGCTGCAAGACGATCCCAGCGCTCGCCGAGCAGAGGGCCCTGCCAGGTACTGCTGTACCTCGCTCCTCACACCCTTTCCGAGGCATTTTGAACCTTGCAGCGAATCGCTCTCGCTCCCGTTCGCATCCCTCAGTGCTAACGAATGCGTGAGCCCCGCGGGCGCAGAGCTGCTTGGCCTGTGAGAAACTCATGCAAAAGACCCAAATAATCATAAATCAATATTAACTGTGCATTGCTTATTATTTTCTATTTATTGTCTCTTGGCCTGAGAAGTTAATATTGACTCAGTCAGAACAAAATGTCGATAACCGCAGACCCTGAAGGTCGGGGAAGATTGATGCTGATTAAAACCCCCGGCTGCCGGTGGGTGGGCTGGGGCAGAGCCGGCGCTGCAGCGGGACGGAGGCAGCTCCCCGATGGGAGAGGGTGCAGGCGGGGAGGTGCTGGCTGGGTTTCAGCTGCGGCGCTTGCCACGCTGGAGCCCAGGGATCCTCTGCGGCTTAGGGAAAATGTTGCTCTGGGCCCTTTTTCCCTGTTTCAGGGGAAGCAGAAGACCCTCCCCAGGTGAATGCACCAGCGTGAGCTGTTTCTGCCTCTCTCCTCCCCCAGCCCTGCACGGAGTCGTGCGGGACAAAGGGGACAAGGACATCACCCATCGCCCCCCACCATGGGGAAGGTGTCCCCGAGCTTGCAGCCGCCCCCCAGAGACCTTGGCAGGCAAGGAGCCATCAAACTGGTGGAACTGAGGGCGAAAGCTTCACTTCTTCCCTCCAGCACATCGCTCTGCTCCTTCCTCACCCGCTTCTTGTCTCCCCGCTTTCAGTGCCGGTGCGCCCACACCGCCGGCGCCGATTATTCCCCCTGCCAGATTTCCGCTGGCTCTCGCAGCGATGGGATCACAACAAAGCAACGCGACTTCAAACGCGTCCCGGCCTGTTTCCTACTCAGCCCGTCGAGTACGACTCAAGGCGGGAGCAGGGGAGGCATCACCGCGCTCCCCGTCGCACCCCGCTCGCTGCGATGGTTGGGGGGCAGAGCAACCCAGGGAGGAGTGACCCCCCCTTAGTTTTACAGACCACAGGGAAGGCATTTGAGACAAACTTAGCTGCTCGGTGCTGTCCCTCCACTATGACTTTATTTTAGCTCTCCAGGCCAAGCCTTCCGCAGGGCTCGGCAGGGCGGAGGAAGGCTGGGTTTCGGGTGGGGGTGCTCAGCCATCCCCACCTATTTCGTGCCCCTTTGAGGTTTCTCAGGCAGGAGCCCCTAGCCCCTGGGGGTGGGGAAAGCTTGGCTGCGGGCAGGTTTCCTGGCTTCAGTCCCAGTTTGAAGCTCTAACAAGAAAAGCAGGCGGCTCCCCATGTGCTCGGTCCACCACCTCTGGCCATGGCCACGGACGGCTGTGGCCCCCCAGTCCCTGGGCTGGTTCCACCATCCCAGCGCAGAGCAGAGTCTGGGCAGCGGCCCCGGCAAAGTCTCGGCTGGCTGGAGGACTGGTCTCATGCTGAGCTGCCCTGAGAAGGGGGTACCTGTCCTTGGGGACTACAGTGTCGCTCCTGGAGCCTGCCCGCTCTCCGTCACGTCTGTCACTTCTCATTAGTGCCCGTCAGCCGGGTAACGCGACTTGACTGATGTAATCGGGGCTGACACACCGGCAGAAGGGATCTCCAGAAACTTTACACCCTGCGGTTTCCCAGCTCTGGCTGTTCGCTGGAAGCGTGTTTGGAGGCGATGCTCTGCCCAGCGCAGACCCCGGGGAAGGGGGTCAAGGTGCTGCAGTACTGCGCGCTGTTTGGCGAGCCCTGGGCTCCCCCCCAGAAATGGGGGTCTCGGGCTGGCTGAGAGCTCCTCAGTGGGACCAGGCTGGGTTGGGCTCAGCCAAACCTTCCGCTGACTTGGAGGGAAATAAAGGTGCAGGCAGAGCCCCGGGGATGCCAGCCTGGCAGTGCCAACCGCGGTGCCGGGGCGGCGGTACCGGCACAGCACTGCGCGCTCTTTGAAGTGCAGCTGCCAGGTACCCGCCGGCTGTAGCTCACACCGCGCTCATGCTCGCGGCTGTTTGGCCCCGGGAGTGCCTGACGCACCGTCTGCACGGGGCTGTGGCCCATCTGCCGGCGGTGTGGGTGGGGGCAGAGACAGAGAGGCAGATACAGGAGGAAATTTGAGGTATTTCCAGCTGCAAGCCTGGCTGGCCAAAGAGGGGAGCGCACCCATCCCTCACACCGCTTCTGCAACTCTGTGCTGTGCCACGGCGCTGGGCTGGACCCTGGGCAACACCAAAACGGCTGCAGCAGGAGTTTGCTGGAATGAGGAATAAGGGCGCTGGGGTCTGGGCTGTGCTTTGCACTTGTGGTGAAGGGAGGTGGGAGAAAACCTCCAGCCACACTGAGCACCGCGGCCGGGGGCTTCCCACCACCCTCCGGCTGGAGTTGGAGCTGCACACCAGTGTGGAGAGACACGCTGGGGGCTGGCGTGGGCTGCGGGAACAGACCTGGGGGAGAGGAGGCGGCCAAAAAAAGGGGGTTTGAGTCATCTGAGAGTTTCTGTAGCACGGGGAATGACAGCAGCGAGCTCTCACCGCTCCCCTCCTGCCTGCCGTCGGGTCTGGCAACAGCGCTCGCATCAAGCCACAACAAACCCCGGCACCTTCCATCCCACGTAAAACCACATCGTCTCAGCTATGTCAGGGAAGTTCCCCCTGGGTGGGGAATCACAAGCTAAAGTCTCCTTCCCCATCCCCACCCCAGCAGAAGGGGCGTGGTGGTGCTAGGGGGGGACATGGGGTGTCCAGCACCCCGGCCAAGGGTGGCCGAGGTGGTACCCGCGCCGGCCTCGCCTGCCTCCCATCGCTCGGCGCAGCAGACACGTGGAGCGAAGGGCCTAAAGCTCCAACAGCAGCAAGGGTGGGGTGGTGGGGACCGTGCTGCCGCTGACCCCCAGCCTTCCTGGATCAATTTTTATGGCAGGTTTTGGTGGTTTATTTGCCGAAAATACTTTCTCACTGCAAGTGTCATACGTAATGAGTGAGCACATCCGGCACTTTGGGGAGATCAATATCTCTGCAGTTGTAAATATCCCGGGAAATCGATGGGGGACGTAAAATGCATTTCGCCCATTTTCACTTTTAGCATCTCTTTGTAATAAAAATGCTATTTTCATAAGTGAAAATGGGGAGATTCACTGCTGGGCCTTGGGGGGGGGGTTCTGCTGTGCTGGATTTTTGTCATCCCCACCGTCGTTCCTTGAGCAACCCACCCGGACGAGGCCAAACCTCCTCACCTCACCCCTCGTGCACCGAGCCGGAGGCGCTCCACCGCCGGGTGCCCGGTCCGGCCGGAGCCCTCAGCCCCGGCGGGGAGTGCTGGCTCGCGCTGCTGGCTCCAGGGCAGCTCCCAATGCAAACTCATGGGTGCAATTCTCCCTGTGCAAAGCCTCTGCATTACCAAACCACCTCCTGATCCCTTGGAACAGGTATTTAACGCCATGCACAGACGTGTAGGTGTCAGGCCCGTGGCACGGGGTGGGGGTTATTCTCTCCTTGCACCACAGGCTTTCCCTTCCCT
>VWZZ01000865.1:28792-54269 GCA_013399095.1 Psophia crepitans | reverse complement strand
CCCTTCCCTGACCCCACGGACAAGGTGCAACAAGGGTGAATGGCCCTGAACAAAACGCTTGCCTCCCAAAAAGGTCCCTCGCTGTACATTGGGCAGCTCTGGCAACGGAATTGTAACCTATTCGTACTTACTGTGCAACAGCCACTTGTTAATTACAGCATAAAACCTCTCACCGTGTGAGAGACGGATTTATGGATGAAATTCCCTGATCAACATTCACGGCGCTGCCAGGGAGAAATGCGTGGTGTAGCAGGGAATATGCTGTAAATTTTTTTTCTCTTTGTAATTATTTCTCTCTGTTTAATATTGGCTGACCTTGGAGAAGGAAAACAGGAAGACTCAACACTTGCTTTCAGAGGAGCCTCTCCCGACGGGCACTGGCCGCAGGGACCTGCCGGTTGCGACGCCGGCTGCCTGCGCAGGAGCCGGCTGCCGAAACTCCCTGCAGCACCGTAAAATCTCCTGTTTCCCAAGCAGACGAGGCTGTGGGGGAGCAGCCAGCGCAGGGCAGCTCCGGTGTCACCCCGTCCCCTCTGCTGGGGGAAGGACCAGGAGGGTTCTGCTGCAGAAGCAACGCTGGGTTTAGGAGAAGAGGTTGGGAAGAGAGAATCCCTGCGGCGCAGGCAGCCCGCTGCCCGTTTGCCCTCATGGATTTTTGCGTCTTCTCTTGAAGACTCCCTGGCATTTCGCTGCAGGGCTCGGGAGCAGATGCCGGCTGGTCTGAGCCAGCATGGCAAGTCCTGTGGTCCAGCTCCTGTTTGCCCAGATAACAGTCGGTTATTGGGCGGTTTCGAATGTTTAACCTCTTATAAAATGTTTGCTAACTGGATTTATCTGGGCGGCTTGGTGCTAGCAGAGCACCGGCAAGCCGCTGGTTTGGATGGGATGGATGGGAACGAGGGGGCAGGTCGGTCGGAGCTTCTCCCTTTGCCTGGGAATGGGGTGCTCCCATCTCCGCGGGGCCGGTGCCTGCGAGCCTCACCCTCCCTGGGAGAGGGCATGGACGTGTCCAGGCAGGGCTCCAGACGTTCCTGGGAGACGTGCCCCTGAGTTCTGGGAGTTTCCAAGGCAATTAGCATCTCTGTGCTAACAGTGGTTTTCTCCTCTGTCTAGGCAACTCCTTCATCAAGGTGTGGATCTGCTGTTGTCTCCACGATAGCAGAGCATCTCGGGGAGTTTAATTAGAAGCTTGGCATGGCGTTCGCAGTTACAACACAAACTTTCTGTGTGGGTGAGCACCACCAGCCAGGTCAGTAGCCCCACGCTGCCCCGGTACTTCCTCCCCTGGGATAAACGATCCTGCTCTTGGGATACCTTCACCACGTGTATTTTTCCTGGCTCTGGCTGCTATCACGGTGAGATTTTGCTGGTGTTCGAGCCGCACTCAGGGCTGGACCAGGTCAGATGCAGCCCCGGGACACGACACCTCCCCGGGCACCATCCCAGCCCCTCTCCGGGCACCGGCCGAGCGATGCGGCAGCCTGGTCCCCGGCACTGGCGGGCCGGTGGCAGCTGGCAGAGGCACCTTTCATGTCTCTCTAAGAGCAGAGTGGAAGTCAGCACACAGCTAATTACAAGGCAGCACATCCCTGTGCCCTGTGACTAAGGCAGTATGTAGAGCAAAGGTAGGAACAAACCACCAGAAGAGCAAATAAATAAAGAAGGCAGCTTTAATAATGGGGTAATTACCTAGCTTAAGTACACAATCATCTAGCATTTTGCTAAACTTTATGACACATGATGACAAGTTAATAAATGAGATGTCTTACCAGCAGTAAAACAGCTGTTACCAGCCACCTTCTATGTCTGGGTAGCCCAGAGCAAAAAAAAAACCCACCAAGCCAAATGAAAAGAAACTGGTTATTTCTGTTTGTTGAAATAGCCCAGGTAATAAATCACCATTAATGATGCTGTCATTTATCAAAGGGAAAGCTCTTGTTGCAAAACCCTTTGAAGTCATGGCACCTATAATTTCCTACCTATAAAAAGGTACCTTTGTGTATGTGTCATACCTGGAACCGGCGGCAGCCAGGAGGTACCGGGAGTGCATCGCTGCCCCGCATCCCGCCTCACGCGCGCGGCAGTAAGCGAGGGGGGGCTGCCCCACACTGCAGGCTGGGCTGGGCTGGCCGTCACGGAGCCCTGTGTCTGGCAGGGATTGATTCGTGATGGTTTAAAGGTGGTTTTCCTCTCCTGCCTATACCTAATAGCTTGTTTACCCAGGAATATTTAGGTGGTTAATTCATGTTAATTAACAGGGATCTAAGGTGGTTAAAATAATCAACTTGACATTTGCAATGGCAGGACCGGCCAGGAACGGGACTCTGAATTACCGGCGTAGCAAAGCCCCTCGCTGCTGCGGCTGGGCGGGCAGAGCTCGGCCCTGGCTGAAGGAGCCCGGGTCTCCCTGCTCTCCCACCCTCGCCGGGCAAGCACACGTTATTAACAGGGATGCAATTATCACGTTATTGCGAGAATCTTCATTTACCATCGAGTCCTGCAGACAAACCCAGCAGCACCTCGCAGGGCTCCAGCGCCGCTCTCTCTCCTGCCCCGGCCCCTTGCTGCACAACCGCAGTGCCACAGGAACGAGTCGGCACGACGGTTACAAACGCAGGCCCTGCGGACGAGCCGTCATCGGAGACTAAGTCCTGTGTCACCAGAGAGCAGGAGGTACCAGGCACTTGAGCTAAAGGACCGTCTCCCTTGGGACGTGAGAACGCAGCAGGCTCGGGTAGCCGCTGGGGGAAGCGGTAACAGGAGACGCGATGGTGTGCGTCGAGCACACGCGTGTGCTTGGGGCCCCATGGACCCTGCCCGGCTCCAAGCGCGCGGCCCCGCTCCTTCCCGCCCTGATGCCCTTATAGAAGGGGATATACAGTTCATGGGCGAGATCTCACCCCACCGGATGGGAGCCGGAGGCTGAGCTCACCCTGCGCGGCGGCTGAGCTTTGCAGGGCATCGTTGCGTGTGACAGCCTCCACCCAAGTCCCAACTCGCCTGCAGAGACCACCGTCCGTCTGTGGTTTTGGGTGCTCCAGTAGTTTTTGGCGTTGCCAAGACCAGCCAAGCGGAGCAGGGCAGGCCCCCGGGCGGGGGGGTGGCCATAATACCCCCCGCACACCCTCTACGTGAAGGGCTCCACAGGCAAAGGGGAGGCATCTCCTCCCCAGAGCATCCTTCTATTTAGGAGGAATGTGTTTCTTTTCTGGAGACCTAAGGAAGGTTGGGTTGTGGTTTTTTTCTCCTTCTTCTTGACTATTAAATGAGGCAGCTCCGATGTACCTTTGTCATTTTTCTCCTGCTGAAGACACTTTTTCTTTTCTTCTCATCTGAGCGGCAGGCACCTCACCCGCTTCATCAGCGTCTGCTACAAGAAGTCTTCACCTGTCACCTCTTCCCAACTGACTTGAGAAAACAGGATAGGAAAGCTATAAATAATTAAGACCCATCCAACACAGGTGCACTGACTAAATATCAAACCTGCCTGAGCATCACCAACGCTCCCTTGATAGCCAAGGGGGAACTAACCTAGTTCGGAAGGAGGATGAGAAGTGAGACAGGAACCGCCTGCTAAAATTGTGGCCAAACTGGTTTCAGCTCCCGTCGAGGCCTCCTGAGCAGGGAACAACCCCCTCGTAGCAGTGCAGCGTGCCGCACCGGGGTGAAGGTTCGTGTCATCCCAAAAGACCTGGAGGGGACATCCCACAAGGGTGAGAGCGTGGCTCTAGCGCCCGGGGCACGCTGCCTGCACTTACCCCCTTGGCTTTCTGGGGAGAGAGCAACCTCTTGCATCTCTATTGCTTCTCCCTATTAACATGCATGATTTACTGATCAAATCCTACAGCCGTCTCGGAGCTTGTAAGAAGTTAACATCAAAGCCATGGAAGGGAGGGAATGGCAAGTGCTGGAGAGAGATGTCACATTAGTGTCTGGCTCTCTGAGAGCTTCTGCATTTTAAACCTTGTTCGTCAAGACTTCAACTTCATTGCCCTGCTTCGTGGGTGAGGAAAAGATGCCACATACAAAGAATTTGCCTCCCACGTGGGAAAGGCTTCAGCAGCTGGGGCAGCGCTGGGATGGCAGGGATGGTCCTGCTGGGGGGAGCTGCAGCCGAGGGCAGGACCGCTCCGGCCGGGGCACCTGGCTGCGACGAAGGATGTAAATCCTGCTGTCGTCAGGGCGTAACGAGGCTGACGAGGATGAGATAGAAACTTCCCCTTTGGGCACTTCTGTAATTGTTCGTAAGGGCGTCAGTTCAGCAGAGCGTGATTAAATTCCCAAGCGAGCAACCAGGGAGATAATTAACTTTTGGAACAACTTACCTGTGAGATGGAGTATCCATCACTCAAGGTCTTTACGGAGCAAGCGATACCCTGCTGAAAGCTCCTGGAGGTGACCCTGCAGCCCAACTGGTGGGAAATATCCTCCTGGGATTGGAAAACGCTGATTTACCTGAATCTAAATGATCTGCAGGAATACTCCTGGCTCCAACTTGCAACAAAAGATAGGCAAGCTGCATAATGTGCTGTCAGCCTGCCCAGGCCTGGGGACGACAGGGTCACCCCGAGCCGCGTGGCCAGGCACACTCCGGCTCCCAGCTCGGCTTCCCGGGGCTGCCGGCTGCCGCAGCAGCCTGCCTGGGGAGCGGCCCCTCAGCTCTCCCATCGCCCAAACTTTCTGCGGCGCTTCCTCCCCCCGCACACATGCACGCCTCTTCTTTTTTTTTATTTTTAAAGTTTGATTTTGCCCTGGTTGGGGGTGGAATAATGACCGTTTTTGCAAGCCTGGCCACTGGGGCAGGAAGCGCTGGGATAAGCTGGGATGTCTCCTGCCACCTCCGGATCCTGGGAGCCTGGAGACAGCCTGGACAGGCGGATCTGTCTCCCCGTGTGTGCCAAGCAAAGAACCAGAAAAGCTTTGCCCAGGACGAACTGCTCGTGTTCGTTTATGTTTCAGCACGAGGGGGGAGGCAGCGGGGCAGGAGGATGCAGAGCATTAACCAGGTTTGCTGCAAACCCTGCGCCAAGGAAGGAGCTCAGGGCTCTTCCCATGCAGGTCTCTGCTGGGGGGAGCTGGCCCCAGCCCGGACACCCCTGCCCACCCCACGGGGGAACGGGGCCACGGGACCCTCTCTGGACACCCATTAGCCCAGGGAGCTGCTTTTATTTGGGCTCCGTGGCACAGACCCTGGGAGATTTATGGCCTGAGCGCCTTTGATGTGGGCCCCTGATAAGCATCAGGAATATTTTCGTTTCATGACAATGTCAGCCAGTGCGCTCTGACTGAAGGGGGTTTATGGGCAGCGATGTTTCCTGCAGCTATTGAGCCAGCTGCCACATTCCTAGGGAAGGCCAGCCATTAAAAGAAAATCGTAAAACCCCCTCTGGAAGGGTTTATAAACAGAGGGAAGCTTCTCCTTTAAGGGAAAGGATCGGGGAGTATTTCCATTTCAATCAGGGGCATCTCTGGAACAAGACCACAGCCAGGGCTGCGCAGAATTTGTCAGGGGATTAGCTCAGGAAAAGAGCGAGTGCAGGATTTTTCCCCTTCGCACTCACTCGGCTGTTATTCCAAATTAGGCTGTTCGTGTTCGGCTCGCAGGAGGGTAATGAAAACCAGGAGGGAGCCGCAGCCAGAGCCTGGCTGGGGGCAGGGGGCTGGGACGGGGCGCTGGAGGAGTCCAGGCGTGCACAGGGCAGTCCGGGCACCCCGCTCCTTGAGCAGAGGGTGGGCGTGCAAAAGGTACGCGCTGCTGCACGGCGCCGCTCCGCCGGGAGCAAACCTGACAGCGGGAGAAGCCCCCCCCTCGGCCATACGTGGCACCTCATGCACCACAACAGGCAGGGGGGGTCCTGCGACGCCCCCACCGATGGGGGTCCCAGCTGCAGGAAAGCCGCCCTGGCCTGGCTTTCCCACCGCAGCAGCCTCTGCTCACTGTCAACTGCTTCCCGCGTGATTTATTTGAGGTTTATGCTCCAATCTGTAACACAAAGCCACCGAGCGCATTTCTTCCTCCTTGTAATTAAAGCCCCCACCGCTGAAGCGCACACCTGGTATAAACAACTGTAAAAAATATTATACATGTGCAGCGCCAGTGCTGTTTTTAGGTGCTGGGAACGCAGCCCGGCACCGGGTGCCCGTCCAAGGGGCGGGTGAAAGCGGCTGCCCCGGTGTGAGCAGGGGGGACGTGGCCAGATCAGGCCTTCTGCAGCCTCCAGAGCTGAGCTGCAATTGTCCTGGGGGGGGGTGGGATGCATTTTGGGGCAGGAATACAGATCCCTTCCTCACCCATCCCTTCCAGACATCCCAGGGAGATCTCGAAGGGTGAAATTCCAGGGCTGAGCTCTGGGATTTAAAGACAAATGATTAATGCCCAACAGGTTTGAACTGCCCAGTGGTTGGGAGATTTATATAGCAATGGTTTTCCTGAACTTTACTGAAATACCATGGGCTGAAGCCAGCGTGAATACTAAAGCACGCCGTCGTTTGGAGGCAGCGAGAGCTCCTCGCCGAGGAGCCTCAGTGGGGATGGAGGGGAGGTGCCTGGAGCTGGGTCGGGTAGTTGGAGGAATGAAGAGCAGCAGCTCTGGGGACAGAGATCACTCTCATTTCAGGTCCCAACTCTTCCCCGTGCTGGCTGGGAAAAGAGTTTTCTATGTACAGACCAAAGAATGTTCATCACTGCCGGTGGAGGCACAGGAAACGGGACCCAAAGGCTGATTCTGGCTTTGAGCAACACGCCCGGCTGAAAAATAGTCTCTAACTAAGGCTAAAGGCTGCTGGAAGAGCCGAACCCTCTCTGACAGCCCTGGCACGGGGCTCCCCGCTAAGGGAGCAGCACAGCCACATCCCATCCAGAAAGGGACCGGGCTCTATCCTGGAAGCGCTGGCAGCTCCATCTCTCCGTCCCCCTGCTCAGGAGGCTCTTCCAGAACCTCACTCCCCTGACGATTTTTAGCTTTCTTCTCATTTCCAGCCGAAATCTTTTTCATGGCTAATTTATCCCCTTTGTCCTTGTGCCAACATTGTCCTTTAAATTAAACAGCTCATCCCCCTGCCTGGGGTTCACCCCCCGTGTGTTTATAAAGAGCGATCATTTCCCTGCTCAGCCTCCACGCTCGCAGATAAACAACCTGAACTCGGCTGGTTTTTAGTTGCTCTTTCCCTGGCGCTGGCAGCTGCCGTCCTGCCGCCCCGGCCCCGCGGTCCCCAGCCCCGCGGTCCCCAGCCCCGCCAGCCAGCCTGGCACGGGACAGCACCCCATCCCCACATCCCTCGGGACCCCCAGCCTCTACCCCTCTGGCTACGGCAGCAAGGAGGGAAAGGTTTGGGGTGGGAAGGACACCCGGGGAGGGCTGTGTGCTGACTCCCACCAGCGCCCGTGTGAGAACCAGTGCAAAGACCAACACGAGATGGAGCTGGGACGTCCCACGCTCGGAGCATGGGAAGTTTCCCGGCCTCCCCGGCAAGCAGCACGGCAGGACAAACAGGTTTGGTGGATGGTGTGGAAAGGAAAAAGGGAAGGTCGGCCCCAGCACAGCGTGCTGGTATAAGGAAGTCCCAACCCAGCACTGCTCCTCCTGCGAAGAAGCAGGCACTGGAGCGAGTGCCAGCCGTCTCCCCAGAGAGGATGTCCCCACCGACATGGCTTTCTGCTTCCCATGCCCCCCTGCTGCAGGAGTGGGACAAGCAGGGGGCAGAGCCCCCCACCCAGCCTCCCTCTGCATGGGTCCATATTTCACGGGGGAGCAGATACCCATTGGCCGTGCCACGGAGGAAAACCAAGAACTCAGAGCAATTTTAAATGAACTTTCAAAATGATGAACAAAGAGCCCTTGTCCGTGTTATACAGCAAATAAATCACACCAAAATGATAGTTGTAATTCCCAAAAGTACACAGAGAATTGATTTTCTGATGACATTTATCATGATAAACCGGTGCAGCAGCATACAGGCACATCTTAAGTTGCAGCTGGTTGACTCCCTCCCATTTATCTCCCATCCCATCTTGGCCGGCCACATTTGCACAGTTGCACAAGTGATTATTGCTACTAAGGACAACAGTCCTGGGGCCGGTTTCAGCTCACCCTGCGCCAAAGCTCGGGCCGGAGAGGCGTTTTAATGGCTCGCCAAGTGCGACGCCCACAAAGGCAGGCTCCCGAGCTGCAGAAACTATTTCTGGGTGGACACAAGCACCTCTGGATTGCAGATCAAAAGACAGGTTGAGTCTGGGTTGGTTTAAGCTGCCCTCGAGCCCCAGGCTCTGGGGAAACCTCCCGGGACATAGCTGGAACCAGGGTGGGGGGCCGGGAGGGTCCCGCTCTGCTGGGGAGAAGGAGCAGGGGGGCGCCGGGTCCTTTCCAAGCTGTTGTGGTCCCTTTGGCCAGTCTGGGTCAGCTGTCCCGGCTGTGCCCCCTCCCAGCACCTCTCGCACCCCTGCGGAAGGCTCACACCCCCTCGCCAGCGGGGCCTGGGAAGCTGAAAAGGCCTTGACTGAATTGTAAACACTGCTTAGCAACAACTAAAACATCAGTGTTTTATCAACATTATTGTCATTCTAAACCCAAAACACAGCACTATACCAGCTGCTAGGAGGAAAATTAACTCCATCCCAGCTCAAACCAGGACACTAGCAGAGCCTGGCGAGCGAGGATGCCAGCCTGCCCGTGTGCTGCGGCAGGCAGGCAGGGCTCTGCCCTCCAGCGTTCCCCCAGCCCACGGCATCTGGGCCGACACCACTGTGTGACAGCCCTGGTTTGGCTCTTGCCCAGGAAACACCCCGATTCCTGCGCTGCTGGGGCAGGACAGGCGGGGACGAGCATCCTGAGCCATGCCGAGCCTCAAGCATCCAAGCACCCAAAAAAGAAGCCACAGATGCAGTTGGGCTCCTTAGCGAAAACCAAAACCCTGCCCAAAAACTAAGGGCGCTCTCCCAGACAGCACAGCCAGCTCCATTAGGGTAACGGCGCTTTCAACCCCCAATCAGATTTTTAAATTATCTCTGGCTGTGCCGGTGTATATATCTCCCTTTGTCAGAGCCTCGCCAGCCTCTCCTGCTCTCCTTTATTTGTCTTGCTGCTGTTGCAGCGAAAATGTATTGGCTTTGCAGTTAGTGATTACACGTCATCACATACCCAATTTATAACACCATACCCCAAAGAACAGATGTAATAAAGCCAGGCCAGGAAACAGCGATGTTATAAAACAGAGCAGTCAACTCAGAGGTCCTTGCATGTGTGCAGGAAAGAAAATATTATAGCCGCTGGTTTGGGGGGGGAGGGGGTGGGGGAGGAAGGGGACTGTGTGCTGGGGACAGGGGTGGCGTGTCTGTGTCTCTCAGGGATGTGGACGGGGGGATCGGGGGTGTTCAGACCCAGAGCCGCTGTCTGGCGTGCTGTTGCCTGGGCAGGAGGCTTTGGGGGGGATTGGGGGGGCTGCAGCACCCAGGTCTGGCTGGGGCAGCTGCTTCTGGATGGGCAGAGGGGGGTCGTGGCTTTGCCTCCAACCCACAGGGGTTTCTCCCAGAGCCAGGCGCGGAGTCCTGGTTTCCTCCGTCTCAGTCCTGCGCTGAGCCCTCAGCCCCCTTCTCCCCGAGGGGAGGAAAGGCGAGGGGGGCTGTTATCCCCAAAAACTTTCTTCCCCCCCTCACCTTCCCATGGATCCCCCTACGCCCCAAGCTATTGCGCCAGGAGGTGCTCTCCAAGAAGACCCAAAGCAACAATTTATCTTCTATTATCCCTGGGCCAGGGAGAGCCGATGTCTCGCAGCGGGACCGGCTAATCGCGGGCAGAGATAGAGGCAGCCCTGTCGCGATAGCGGCGGGCGGCAAGGGGCTGATAAACCGGCAGTGGCAGGAGCGCGTCTCCTGCGCCTGGGTTCCCTCTCCCAAAGCAACCGCGGAGATGCCAGCGCCTCATTACCGGAAAGGTTTTGTTTAATAATCCAGGGTAATAAAATGCACCTCTGGAGGGCTTTGCCCAGATAAAGGAATGCAGATCGGTGATAAAGAGTTTTGAATTTAGCTGCCACAAAGAACGTGTTAAAGCCCATTGCTCCCCGTGCCTCTGCCCGTGACCTTGGCCGCGTCCGCACCGCTGCGGCCGGTGTCACTCCTGCACCCCGGGGGCGGCTGGAGGGCAGGATCAGCTCCCCCTAGGGATGACCCCAGGCTTGGCTGGGGAATTGGGGGTCCCAAGGAGCTGGGGTGGGCCAGCCTTGGTGTGGCAGCAGGGCTGCGTATGAACATCTTCCAGGGAGAGCGGTTGTCTGGTGACAGCAGAGCTTTGGGAGAGGGCTGGGGGAAAGCCTGTGTGCCCTAAATTCGGGTGCACCCAAAGCCCTGGAGCGCTGGAGACCTGTCCCGCTGCAGCCCCGCTGAGCACCAGGGCAGGAGCGGGCCTCATCCAGGCACCGAGATACAGAGCCAGCAGCTTGCTGCAGCCTGCTGGTCCGAAACCAGGAAAAAGGAGTGAACAGCAACAAAAAAAGTCTGGTCCTAGGTTGTACGTGTACTTCAGAAACTGACGTTATGCAAATTAGTCAGCTTCAAAAGCTAATCACTTTGAAAGGTCAAAACTCACATCCACAATCGGACTAAACAAAAAGCTAATTAGCGGCCTTTTGTGTGCCTAAATGAGGCCAGAGAATTCCCCCTGCTCCCAGGGGTGAGTGATGCTCGGGAGGGCGCTTGGCAGGATTATTTCTTCCACCAGGTATTTACTAGTAAAACCCTCTTGCCGAATGAATGGAAATAATGACACAGACATGGCACCAGCCCCGAAGCGTGTATTAGTGTAACATTAAACTGCCAGTACGGACTGAGGCATAAATTCGAGCGAGGCCAGAGCTGGAGCGTGATGCTCTGAGCCAGCCCCGCGCTCGGGACGCAGCTGGACCCGCCACGTCCACCCCGGGCGTGGGACAGCTGCTGCCTGCGGGAATCGTAGGATCCCACACTGGTTTGGGTTGGAAAGGACCTCAAAGACCATCTATGTCCAGCCCCCTGCCACGGGCAACGACACCCTCCACTAGACTGAAGGGAAGGTGTGGGCAGGCAGCTGCCTGCATGTGCCGGGAGCGGTGATGCTCCATCCCCTCTCCCCCAGGTCTCCATGCGGGCAGAGCTCTGCGGGCAGGGCCGGCAGCAAGCTCAGCTCCACCAGCCCGTGCCCATCGCAGGTTTGGCCCCTCGGCTCTGCCGGGAGCACGCAGCTACCGTGGGCACCGCGCCGGCTCCAGCGCTTCCCCTGCGGGACCCCCCCCGGGCCTCGAAGCGTTTTAATGCTTCCCCAGGAGCAGCCCCTGGGCTCACCCCGGCTGTCAGCGGCACCGTCACACCAGCTGGTCCGGAGCGCTGGATTCCTGTTGCCAAGATATGGATTTGGTTTTAATAACAGTTAGTGCAAACATTGTAAATTTACTGCTGCTAGAGAGAGTTTTTGAAAACGTCCAACTCTGGCTATAATTTTTCAATCGCACCAGCTGTTTGTGCTCTGCTCATACCTGACACGCTGCTTTGAAATAGCAATCACTGTATTTATAAGAAGGGAAGGACTCATAAATATGTCAGGAGTGGAATATACAACGCCATATTTCACCATTTTCTATTTTAAAATTGTGAGTTATGGCTACAGAAATGTGGTCCCATTAAAGGTGATATGATGTATTTTGTGTCTTGTTCGGGAGCCCATCCATCACTGAGACAATAAAGAAAACCGCACTTACTTTTTTTTCCCCCGTCGTCTGTAATTTATGATGCCCAAAAAGCTGTAACCTTTTGGCAGGCTTTGCAGAAACTGCTGCACTGTTAGCAGCTAAATAACCTTTTATAAGGTTTTAAATGTGTTGCTACAGTCTCAATGCACTTGCTGTATCGATCCAGAAGATCCTGCAAAAAAGGGGAAAGGAACATGATCTATAACAGGATCGATAACAGTATATAGATCGTTGAAAGATGCTTCTAATGATTTTTGCCAGCCATCATCTTTCAACGTGCAGCTCCCCATCTTTTAGGCTTCAGTCTTTGCTCAAATTAATTAACCTTGCTCAGCATCTCGGCGTGCCAGGGCTCCAGACAGAGACTGGGAGCACCGCACCAGGTTTTCAGCCCGCAGGGTCATCAGCGAGCCTGGTAACACCGCCGCGGGGTGGGGAGGCCCCGGCGAGGAGCAGCACCCCAAAACCAACACCGAGCCCTGGCCCTGCCCGGCGCAGGGGGTCGGGAAGGACGGGAAGAAAAGGGGTGCGCAGGAGAAGCCCTCCCTCCGCCCAGCTCCTGCCGCCTCCCCCCGTCCCTGCTTCAGGGAATAATAATAATAATAATANAATAATAATAATAATAATAATAATAATAATAATTTCCCCATGGCAAGGCACTGGCCCTTCAGCTGAAGCCCTGGCTTTGACCCCCCAGCTTTGGCCCTTTTCAGCCCCAAAGCACCCTCCTTTGGGGGTCAGGCCCTATGAAACGCACCCAAAACCTGACGCCCCCCCGGGACGCAGGGCCCGCTGGCAGCGTGCCGGCGGCCGATGCTCTGGCTGGTGGGTGCGAGGGGGCCACGCCGCGGGATTTAATCATTAACCCTCGGCCCGGGTTTTAGAAGTGCTGAGTGGAAAGCAATTATAAGGCAGAAGCCTCCGTGTTCACAGGGGCTATTTAATCAGGAAGGGAAGAGAAGGAGCGAAGCGGGAGGTGCGTGGCTGGGCAGCGGCAGCGCTCTGCTCCCAGAGAGCACGGCTCCGCTCACCCCCCCTGCCCAGCTTCCTCGCTTTGTCATTTATGTTTTCCCCCCAAAGCAGCCACCAAATCATTATTAACGTTATAAATAAAATGAGAGGGCAAGTTATTAAACGTAAAATATGTGGAGTCCTCCTCGAACTCGCTGCGTAGTTCATAAATATGATGGCTTAATTTCATCTGTAATCCAAACGGCTGATGAAGCATTACACAGCTCTCTGTTAATTGAAGTTGTTAACAAAGCTGAAGAGAGAGATTATTATGTATAGACTTTTATCCTTCAGGGGTATCATCATAACAGATCATAAATGGAAATGAATTCATCGCTCCCACATGCCATCGCGGGAGCCCTGCGCGCAGTTTTATGCCAGGCCAGCGCAGCGACGGCGACGGGATACAGGATGGATCCCGTCCGTAAGGGTCCCTGTCCCCTCCCACGCCCCAGCGCCGAGCTGGGTGCCCCGGCCAGCGCGGCACTGCCCTGCGGCTCTCCTCCCGGTGCCTTCGGGAGGAGCTTCCTGGAGCCTGGCTATCGGTTCGTAAAGCCCCTCGGAAGCCTTTAGCTGTGATGTGTGATCATTGCCATCATCTGGGGCACGCGATATATCAGGGAAGATGGAAAATCCATTCCCCCAGCCAATATATCCCGGCCGAAGCGCTCACGTGCAGGAGGATCCTCGGAGCTCAGGCCAGTTAATTTACTGCGGGGC
This sequence comes from Psophia crepitans, assembly GCA_013399095.1. Classification (NCBI taxonomy): domain Eukaryota; kingdom Metazoa; phylum Chordata; class Aves; order Gruiformes; family Psophiidae; genus Psophia; species Psophia crepitans. Next base: position 40,820 of record VWZZ01000865.1, on the reverse strand, counting down.
ACGAGGAGAGTTTCCGTGCGGGCACCCAGGGCTCAACATATTTCTCAGCTCCGTAGACAAAGGGTCCTTACTAGCTCAGCCTGCAGCATCTATGTTTCCAGCACGGTCCTTAAAGTAATAACTGGCTTCCAGTTAGCGGCGAGCTGTTTGTTTTCCGGAGAAGCGGCCACCCGGTGGTACAAGGCGCATGGTGGGAGAACCCCCCCCCTTCCCACGGCTTTCCACCCTCACCCCTTGCACCCTGCTTCTGGGAGACGCCAGCGAGCGAGGGCCAGCGCCCACCCCGGCCCCCTGAATTTGCCCTCCCCGCGGCGAGGCGAGCCAGCCCAGCCGAGGTCTGCAGCGCCGCAGCCTGTATTTCTGGGCTGCGCTGCTTCCAGGTGGAGTTATGAAAACACACAATGCCGTTTCCTTCTCCTGGATCCCATCAGCTTTTTCCATCCAGCACATTATCCAGGAAATTCTCGTCTATACCTTTGAGGAGTTACTGTGATTATCTGGAACGCGTTACTCGCACACAGCAAATGCAAATTAACGTAGTCCTCACATTTTGCCGTGGCAATAAAGGGGAATGTTGACATCAGCCTGAAAGTAGAATTAACTTTTGCATTATGTGGTGTGAGAGCGAGGTGTTGAAACCCGCGTCCGAGACTTTCCAAGTTACAGTAAAGAACTGTTCTGGCAGCGCTGCAAAAACACGGCAGCGTTTCCAGAGGCAGAGGTAAGCTCAGTGGTCTCTCTGTTCCAGGCTGGATTATTGCTTCTGCTGGGCTTTCAAAACCCTGCCATTTTGTCTCGTTACCTCTAATGTGCTCCTTGGTTTATTGCAAGCTCATCTCCTTAAGAAGGGAGAGTTACAGCGCTGTCAGGCTCTGCTACTCTCCGATAAAGAGCCTGCTCCGTTCCCAGCAACCTCAGCCCCCCCCTCCCCGCCGTAATCCCTCCAACAACCCGCCTTTCATCACAGCCACGGGAACCCTTTGAACCAGACAGGCAAGGGCTGGGGGGACCAACCCTGCCTGGGCCCTGCCAGCTCCTTTGCAGCCATAACTCCGGCGGCTCCGGCGTTAACACCTTGGTCGCGGCGGCGCGTACCGTGCCGGAGCCCCTTAAATCACGCGCAGAGGCTCAATAGGAAGGGACAAGGCTAAGAGCTGTATCGATCCCTTCTGCAGCGCACGGGCGTCTCCGCGCTCCCAAATCCCACGGCGAGCACAAAACCTGGCGTGGAGCATCTGCTGCTGCCCTGGTGAGGGCACCCCCGTGGATTCGCCCCCCCCCCCAGCCCTGCCCCACGCGGGGGTTCGGTCCCACCACGGATGCTCTGGGTGCTGGCGTGGATGGGGTGGGGAGCCCGGGCATGGCCGCTGGGTGATTTTCTCATCAAAGTGGGTCAGCTCTGATTTTCTGCCGCCAGCCGTGCTGGGGCGAGGGCCAGACGCTGGGTGAAGGGCAGCAGAAGCTGGGGTGGATGGAGCAGGGGGGGCCAGGAGCAGCGCTGAGCAAGAGCGAGGGGTGAGAGTGAGACCCGCGAGGGGACGGGCTCCCTGGGTCAAGTGGGCTTCACTTGCCCCGCAGTTATAGCCCACCCTTCTCTCCTTGGAGGTTTGAGCAGAAGGGTAAATTAGCCTGCGTGATCTGGATTAACCCCTTGTCTGCCTCCGGCCTCGGTACCGACAGGGCGGGAGGCTGTTTGCTCAGCGGCATCCCATCCCAGGCTGGGAGCCCCCACCTCCGCCGGCACCACCCTGCCCTGTCCAGGCGGCGGACGCTCCGACAGGTCCATCGCGTGCAACTGCTCCGCCGACGCTGAAGCAACGCTGCCTCGCAGCACGGCCTGGTTTCATCCCTGCACTGAGCAGCAGCTAGTGCAGGCAGGGGCTTTGCTTTTGGTGGCTGCCTGCACGGAGCAGGGGGACAGAGGGAAGGGTTTGGAAGAGGCTCCCTGAACGTGCCTGCATGCACGGGGCCGGATGCTGGCTGCAGGCTCGGCTTGGAAACCGCTTTCTTAATAAAAAGTGAGTTTAGTTTCATGGCCGTGAAGGACGGCCGTGACATTACTCAGCATGAGGCACATGGAACAGGTCCTTCTGCTGAGACCTTCAGGGAGGAGCTGAGCTCAGCTGCGGGACTCGGACCACCATCCCGGGGGTTTGCGGGTGCCCAGGCACACAGCGAGCGCCTGCAAGAACCACATCTGCGGAGAGTGAAGGCGAGGGGACACCCAGCATGTCCCATCACTTTGTACGGGATGGAGGAGACGTGGGGGCAGCTCTGGGAGCCCTGGAGGGCTCCTCACGGCCCGTCGAGGAGGCAGCACCCACCTGCCTGGCCGGGCAGGCAGAGCTCCAGGACAATTTGGGCTGAGTGGGCTGTAAATGAGGAAGAAGGGAAAACAAATGATGCCAGCAGCAAGTGAAGGAAGTGTAGGAGCATTATGTAAAATATTAAATTTAATGCTATTCCATTTTCCATCTCAGTTATTAAATTAACTGAGAACTATGCTTGCACTTAAAAGATTCCTGTCATATTTTATGCACACGATGATCTCAGAGTAATTCGTGTTAGAAATATGTCATGTTAAATTACAGATACCAATAAACCTTACTTAAACTCAGCATTGATCATGTGTGGGAGATAAACTCCGCAGGGCCAGTTCCCCCCCAAGCTGTGCACCCCCGGCACTTCTCCCCGTGCAAAATGCACCCGGCTGGGGGCAGCGAGTGGCCTCAGGGATGTCCTGTGCCCCCTCCCCAGCAGCACCAGTGTCTCCGGGTGCAGGGCCGGGGCCGGGCAGAGCCAGCCAGGCACGGTGGGGACGCGAGTGCGGTGCTGCTTATCTGCCGGGGCGAGCGGGTGTCGCTTGACGTGCGTGGGAGAGCCGAGGGCGCCGGGCGGGGGTGAAGGGTGATGGCTATCCCCGCGGAGGCGATACCGCTTATCGGCAACAGATTTGGTGCCGCCATATCAAGCGTGGCGCAGCGAGAGCCTGTCTCCTATTTGGTGTCACCTCTGCTCGCACCGGCCCCCTCTTTCCAGCCTCCCGCCCCTCAGGCAGACGGCGTGGGTGGATGCACGGAGCCGGCGATGGATGCAGCAGCCTCGCTTCCTCTGTGCGCTTTGCTGGGCCACACTCCTCCTCCAGTGCTGAATGTGCTACTTTTAGGAGCAGCGAGGTTGCACCCGCACGCAGATCCCGGCGTGGTGGGGCCGCAGCAACCCCGAGGAGCCAGGGGCAGCGAGCACCGTCGCACCCACACGGAGAAACTGAGGCAGGGAGGCCAGCCCTTGGGATGCTGCCCCGGTGGCGCCGCACGTGTCAGGGCAATGCCGCCTGCCCAGGAGCACCCTCCGCACCCCAGCCCATCGCTGCGGGGTGAGCGGCTGCCCAAGAGCCAGCGGGAAAGCAGGCAGCAGCGCGCAGGCTGCCCCGGACTGCAGCGCGGTGCCTGGCTGGCCACGCTCGCCGTGGGGCTCCCCGAGCCCTCGGAGCCGGCGTCCGTCCTCGGCGCAGGCAGGGCAGCCCCGGCGAACAGCTCTGCGCCGTGAGAGCGAGCCAAAGCCACATCCCGAGGTGCCAGGCTCAGTGAGAGAGGGAAAATGCTCATAATAGGCCTCAGCAGAAAGGGGAGCAAGATCCCTCCCAGCCCAGCATCGCGCTGCCTTTGCAGGATGTGACCTCTAGTCGTCAGCTGCCTGGGGGATGCTCTCCTGGTCCAGGACCCCGCGTGCGGAGCAGACGCCTCCAGCGAGGTGTGAGGCTGGAAGCTCTGCCGGCTCGGGGGCCGCCAGGCTCAGGCGTGGGGGGGGCACGTTCTGTTTTGCAGCTGAGAGTGGTGGGGGTGTGCGCGGGGTGATTATGCACGCTCGGTGCGGAGGGTCCTGGCGGTGCCCCTGCCACCCACAGCCCCAGACAGACCCCACGGGGGCTAAGCCAGAGCTTGGGGACCACAGAGCCCTCGGTGGGACAGGGGAACCGAGTCCCTTCCCAAAACCCAACCTGCAGCCTCCCTGGGGCTCGGCCCGCTCCCTGCCTCTGCGCCGTGGCACTGCCCTCATGTGATCCAAGATTCGGCTTTTCCTTTATGAAAACAGCGTCTCCCTCTGTGCGCAGGAATCACAAGCTCTGGCTGCCCCGAGGCTGCTCCCGCCGCAGCACAGAGGCTTTTCAAGAAAGTTTGGCTCCTGCGCTCCCTTGAATAGAGCCGCTTGTTCTCGGGAGCCGATGGCCCCGTCTGCCTTCTGCCCGCTGCCGGGCTCCCACACCCTGCTCCCCGCCAGCCCAGCCGTTCGCTCCGAAGCCCCAGTGCCGGAGACACGGCGCGTCCGGGTGCCCGAGGGCAGGAGCCCCAGTAGCTGCCCAGTCACCTCCACCTTGAGCGACCTGATGGGAACACACCAGTGTCCCCAGGGACTGCTGCTGCTAACCCAGACCCAAAGAGCACCCAAAAGCTCAACCTGTTGGTTCCTTTCACCGTGTGAGTTACCGAGAGGGTCCCCAAGGTCAATCCTGCCAATGGTCACGGGCTTAAACGCGACCTGCCCAGCGCACAGCAGCGTTCGAACCTGCCTGCTCAGGACACCGCGGCCATGCGCCCTCAGCGTGTGAGCTGGGGGCTGTGGGGTGACTGTTCCTGCCGACAACGACTCCCCAGAGCCACTGAGAGGCCTCTCTGGAGCTGCTCCCGCATTGTCTCGGCAGCCAGACGGGTGCTGGCAATACTGCCCCAGCACAGGGTGCTGAGCACCCACAAACCGGGTGCTGAGCTCTCCACACCACACAGCCGAGCATCCCCAGTGCCAACACAGACCCACACTTGCCGTGGCCACATGGCACCACCAAACCACCCGCGTCGGTGGCCGTGACCTGGCAAAGCTCAGCTCCGATGGGGACCCCAGCCCCACGCCAGGCACCCCACGGCTGCCCGGGCCACGGGTACCCCTCAGCGCGGCTGCCCACCGCCGGGGAGCAATGGGGTGCAGCAGCACGTGCTGCAGGGCTGCTTTAATCCTGCTCCAGGTGGCTGCAATCCAGTGCAGGATTTACAGTGCCCTGACCCTGAGCTGTCAAGAAGGAACAGCCAGATTAATGGGGTGGGCGGGTTCGTGCAATAATCGTTTGTTTGATGTGACAAGCCTGATAGGCGTTGATTTACTTACAGACTGATAGGCTTTTAATTGAGCACCTCCGTCCCAGTCACATCAAAGGCAGAGGTTGACAAGGGGCCCCTTTCACCAAAAGCTCCCAGTGACTGACAGATCCTGGATGCTAATTCTCCCAGGGAGGGGGTTCCCTCCTTTTCTCCTCTCTCTTTTTTTACCCCTCAGGACTGGCCAGGCCAGGCACAGAGAAACCCCTGCCCCCTGCCCCCTCCCCATCATGCTCCCCCAGAGCTCCCTGCACAGCCCAGCCAGGCTTTTGTCCGCCTCTGCAAGGAGATTTGGGGTCCCCCTGCCGCCTCCCCGCTGCCAGGGGCTGTTGGCCATGACACCCAGGATGCTGCAGGCAGGTGGGCACCCACCCACGGCCCTGTCCCCATCATGGAGACGGTCGCAACCCATCTCACCCCTGAGGTGCCCTTCCTCTACGTGGGGTGGGCGGGTGCTCCCCTCCTGCCTGGCCCTCTGCCCCCCAAAACTGGGCCCTGGGGCTCTGGTGCTGCTCTGGCTAACAGCCCTGCTAAACAGCAGCACTTCGAAGAGGAGGGACGTACCCTCTGGGTTGCTGCAGGCTCCTTGCCGGTGCGGTGCCATGGGTGCACCCACGGGCGCAGCGTCACACCTTACACCCCCTCCCAGAGCCAGCGGGGCAGCCCGGCACCCTGGCCTCACCACGGCACGCTTCGGACGGGACCACCGTGGCGCCAACAAGAGCATCGCAGGGCTGTCCCTGTCGCCCGTGAGTACCTGCCGTCGTGGCCACCACCGCGCTGGGGGTGCGGCACCAAACCCAGCCCTGGGTCCAGCCGTGCCAGATAACGGGCAAAAGATGATTTAATTGAGCCAAGAAGCGGGAGGCAGAAGCCACGCCTTACCTGTGCAGGACCTCACGGGATGGCTACCCACCAAAGAAGAGATTTTTGCGAGTTAGCCCTGGATGGGCAAAGAAACTCACCGCGAGGCGAGGGCGTGGGCACGTGCGTGTGACCGTGCACGCAGGGCGCGTGTGCACCCATCACCCCACCAACGGGTCTCGAACAGCAAAAGAAAAAAAAAAACCCCCAGTGGCTCAGACATTTTGTGAAAGACTGATGGGAGATTATACTCTTAATGGGAAATTTAAGGAAGCGGGTATAAATCACGGCTCTTTTCTCCAACCTGTGGTGTAGCGCTCGCCTGAGCCTTTGGGCTGGATTAGCTCTGTATATTTATGTTTTAAAGGCTGATGTGTTTTTCAGTATCTAAATATAAATTATTTTTACTGTATCAATGATTAAATATTTTTCTTTGAGATCACAGAGTCCAAAAAAATAAATGTTTCTGCAAAGGCATTCAAAAAATTTAAAAGAAGAAAAAAATCCCTCTGAGAACCCCTTTTGTCATTTGCAACCAATAAAAATGCCTATTGTTATGAAGGGCTCATAAATAATCTGATTTTGGCATGCTTTCATACCATACAGAAAATGAATAAATTAAACTTGATTTACAGGCTTTTTCATTTTTATTAGAGCCGCTCCGAACACTTTATGTAACGTACGTGCCAGATGAGCTACACCAAATGGTTTGAGGCTCCGGTCCTGATATTATAGAAATTAAGTTGTTTTAATTTGCATAGTTTAATTAACTAATACTGGCAAAGAAAAAAAGAAAAACAGAGGTAAAAGTGATTTTCTTTGTGGGTGTCTGAGGCCTAAACGAACCCACCGAGACAGATCCCCCAGAAGGGCTGAGCTGGTGCCAGCGCGGGGAAACGCCTGCGTCCCCTGGGCGCTTTTGGGGGGGCTGGTGCCGTGAGCAGCGCCCGGCCACCCCAGGGCCCCTTCCCACCGCTCGGACGGTGGTGGGCATCGGGGACCACTGCCAGCCTCCCGCTTTAGAGGTGGGGAAACTGAGGCACGTAAGCTAGACTGCTCCGTACAACGCTCTGCAGCACCACGGTGGTGTTAAGCCTGGCTTGGGGGGCAGGATACCCCAAACTCTCCTGAGTAACAACCCCTCGCTGCGCAGAACATCGCTTTGATTGCAGCGGCAGAAAACTTAGAGATAAACAGGGGGGAAAAAAAAAAAAGCCTTAAGTAAAGTCACCGTGACCCGACGCCGGCCCCGCTGCCCGTTTTGATCCGGTGCCCGTCCCGGGGAGCAGAGCCTTCCTCCCCTCCGGAGCTCTTTGGGCAGAGTGGGCTGTTCTCCTCCCCCTCCTGCAATTTATCCCGTAGAATTTCACACCAGGAAACAGCTCCATTACATCAACAACAGGAAGACCCCACTGATTTGTCACACAGAGAAACAGCTGTTAGTCACACATCAAGGGAATAGGGGAGGAAAAAAAAACACCCCCCCCTCACCTTTTTTTGCTTTAATGTTCACGCTGCTCTTTAATGTTAATCGCCCTGCAGAGGAAAGCGAGCTACCCGGCTATTCAATAAGTAACCATCACCCAGCGAGTATCAGTTAATATCTAAGTGTCTTCCTGCTTTTCCTGCTACATGATTGCTTCGGAAAGAAAGATTAATTCCAACTTTAAAAAAGAAAACACTATTTTTATCATTGCCAGAAGTCTATACGGGTTTAAAAAAGAAAAAGCACTTGCTTGTCGTTTTACATCTTGCAATTTTGTCAGTTGTTTTAAAACATGTCTCCTGTAATAAATAAGATCATTTTTATGCACTTGTTCCGCAGCTAAAAGCGAGGCCCCAGCTCGCGCGGCGCTGGGGAGAGGTGGGACTCGGGAGACGGGAGCGGGGCAGGGAAACTGCTGACTCGGGTGCTTTGGCTTCCACGGAGGCAGCTGGAGGGGCTGCGACTGCCGCTGCCTCATTTACAGGGCGGCTCATAGAAGATGATTTACCTATAAAATAGCAGGTATACAGCAAGCGTTGACACGCTAATAAAAGCTCGGCTTTGCAGAAGCATCTCGGATCCCCGTCCCGCAGCGATGGCCAGGGCTCCCCCTGCCTTCCCCCACTGGCGCGGAGCAGAGGCTGCCCCCCTGCCCTGCCTCCCAGCCCCTCGCTGCCCTGTTGAGGTGGGAGACGGTGCCCAGCCGCAGTGGGGGGCCGGTGGAGCTGCTCCCCGCACACCCCCCGCTCCCACACAGACCCGCTGTTGCCAGACAAGCAGCGTTTGCCCGATTTCCCCCAAACTGCGTCCAGCAGCAGTGAACAGGGAAAGGCGTTTATTCCAGAGTACAGCAGAGAGATGCTGGGAGAGTTACAGTGATTTAAATTCATGTCTTATCCCACCAGTTTTCCGTGCCGGCTGCAGCACTCGGGTGCCTCTCTCCTCCTCCACCTGCAGAATCTGGTCATTGCTCCCCGCCAGCTCCGCGGGGGCTGGGGATGCCTGTGCCCGGAGCAGGATCTGTCCGTGCTGCGGTACGTAAAACACGACGTAAGAGCAAACTCCTGCATACCAGCAACACAAGAACATGTTGCAAAACTGGAGAGGGTTTTTCTGCTAAAGGGCAGAGCAAAAATAGAGAAGAAAAGCGGCGGGGGGCGAGAGAGAGAGCGTGTTGTCCACGGGTACATTTCTGCACGGTTACCGGCTGCCGGCGCAGGCAGGTAAAGGAATACACTTGACTCCCCGGGAAAAACACTTTCTTTTGATGCAGTTAGTACTTGTGTATTTCATGGTGGTTTGTATAACGACTGCCTTCGGAAAGCAACTTCCTAGAAGCCAGGACTGCTGTCCTATCCATCACGAGGGGCACGCGTCCTGCGCAGGCAGCTCTGCAGGCAGGGCTGGGGCCAAGGGGGGTCCAGCGGTCCCTGCACATCATCATTTCCTAGTTGGCTTTTTCCTCACTCTTAACATTATGTGCTGCATCATACGTGCCTTCCTCTGGAAAGCACCTTTCTGCACCCCCCCGAACTGGTGGGACGGGGCTGGAAAGGGGTCTGGGGAGCGAGGGGCACCCCCTGCGGTGTGCGGCACCCGAAGGCCCTAAGAGTCATCCCAAGTTGCTGCGAGATCTTAAAGAAAAGCACAATTAATTCCCTCTTCCTCGGCCGTGCTTCGCAGGCTGCAAAACCGTCGGAGTCCGTCGGCGCTGTTAAGGCTCCGCGCTGGGGATCCGTCCTCGGGAAAATAAAACCTCTTTAACAGCAGCCAGGTGGGGCAAGGCCTGATTGGGGAGCAAAAATATCATCAGTCATTTCTGAAAGTGCTCACGGAGGCTTTTTGTCTGCTTTGGCTTTACTTTTATTCAAAATATTTTGCTTTTCATTCAGTGCTCGTGTTATTATTTGGCAAGTGGTCTCGCTTATTTGATTTGAATATCCTCTGCGGCGGGCATTCGCGAAGCAGAGGGTGGCTGGTGGGGCAGAAGGGAACGCAAAATAGGGGAGTTTTGTTTTTTCTTCCTCTGGTTACTGTTCTCCTTAATGAAGACAGGACCCACATGGATTTTAGAACGAAGACTATAACCAGAGGCGGTAAGGGCACCAACACTGAGCAGGATTCAGCATTATCCATGATGACTCGTTGATGAAGTTTTAACCCAGCGAACACAAGCAGAATCTAGAAATGCTCTCTGGCGCTCAGCACTGGAGCAGGATCAGGCCTTGGCAATGACCCAACCATTGGGAGGATTGATAAGCGCAGCCCTGGAGGTATCACTGCTTCGTGCCCTCCCTCCAACTCAGCATCTGCCGGGGGAGCTGGGTTTGGGAGTGCTGCTGCGTCGCCGCTGCTCTCACGCACTTGTCCCACCTTATTTTATGTTATTTTGTTAAGGCTGTGTTGTTGTTGGCACACAGCTCGAGTGACTTTGAGGAAAGACTTTTTTCTCTTTCCTCCTTCCTTGAATGGCTCCTTTGAAAGGCAGCTCCTCTCCGTTTACATCCCCGCTGTCCGGATTGAATCAATCTTGTGGTCAGCTTTGGGAGGGGGAAAAAAAAGAAGAAAAAAGCCTCACAAAGAGGAAAAATTGACAGGTCCGACCATCGGGGTGATTGATAGCGGTTGGAGAAGTGGGACTCACCGTCGGGCTGTGCCGGGGCAATGCCAGCGCTCGCTGGGGAAATCCAGCAAAGCCTTTTTTCCCGGAACCCGGCGCAGAGGGGCTTGGTGAGGGGTGGCCACGTGAACTTAGTAACAGCAACACTGTTGGAACATAAAGCATCTGTCAGGAGTTAATATGATTAATTAGAGATGTCTGTCTCTCTCCCTTTCCCCTCTCTCTCTCTGGGTAGGCAGGAGGGACTGAAACAAACCCAGGTCCGCGGCGCTGGCCGGAGCCGGCACCCAGCCCCAGGAAAGCAGGTTCCTCCCCACCAGCCCCGGCTCCGCCGCAAGCGATCGCCACGAACCTGCTATTGACAAACGAGCCGCCTTCGGCCAGAGGAAGGAAAGCACAAAACCATCAAACATCCAGAGCCATAACCGTGCCGGCGGCGCACCTCGCCCGTCAGAGGGACGGGTGGGTTACCAGGCTCCCAACAGGGAATTTGTTCCAGATAAGCCTTGATTTTAGCAGCGCAGCAATGACATCGCCCCGGTGCACCGAACTCTCATTCCTCCGCTTTTCGGTACCCGGGCTGGCAGATGGGTTCAGTGTGTGCGGTGCGACATGCGGCTGCCTTGCACTGCGGGTGGAGCATCCACCCAGCTCCTCGCCTTCCTTCCCTAAGATTCCTTTGCTTTTCTCCGGACCAAAGGGTTTCCGTACTCGCCGCAGCCCGGCCCTCACTACTTTCTCCCACATCCCCATCCCTCTGCACATCTCTCCTTGAGTCCCCATGCTCCCACCAGCTCCCAGTCTGAGCCCCAGAGAGCCGGCAGAGCAGGTCCCCAACCCACCAGGACCCCACGGCTGCCACACGCTGGACATTGCTCCGGGTTGGATGCAACGAGGTGAAGCCCCAAGATTTATCCATGTGCCTTGGCTCTTCGTGGAAAGATCTCAGTGGGACGGTGCCCACTCGACTGTGGAGCCCCAAGGGGTTTGTGAATGTAATTCAAAGATGTCTGGAAAAGTAACTAGAAATAGGAAGTTAATTGTCGGGAACCTTAATTAGTTATCCAGCGGTCTGCACTGTCCCTGGCAAATTTTTAAGACTCTGCAAACTAAAGAGAGTAGAAAACCCCTGAAGGAAAGGAGTATTGTAGGTACGTAAGGGAATTGCAGGACCTGGGTTAAGACCTGCCCCGTTCGCTGTGTTGCAGATGCCCTGGACAGAGCCCTGATGGCTGCGAATTTATTGGTGGTGTGAAATATCAGTGACTGTTCGGTCACCACCCCAAGAACAGAAAATGCTGCGACAGCCAGCCGCTGCTGCTGTTAAAATAATTTAAATGCTGGTGACTGCAATACATGCAAAATAAACTGTAGGTACGCAATCTGTGTTGGCCCCTCAGCTTTGGGCAACACCACTGTCCCACCAGCAACCCCAGCGCTGCCCCAGTGTGCACAGGGGCTGTCTGGGGCCAGCAGAGACATCGGGCTGCCTCCACAGGGACACGGGGCCTCACTCTGTCCCATGTGGGTGGGTGTGCACCCCCAGGCAGGGTGCTGGCATATGGCGTGTGTGGCACTGGGGTGGCACAGGGCGCGGAGCATGCATGCTGGGTGCAGGGGCTGGGTGCTGGGGTCAAGCTGGGTGCAGGGCACAGGCGCTGGGTGCAGGTTTGGGTGCAGGACAGACAGACTGGGTGCAGGAGCCACCGCAGCACAGCTGCTGAGCTGTGCTGTGCAGAGCTGTGCCAGGCTGATCTTACCTAAGCCGTGCCATGCCAGTGGTGCCATGCCATGGCGTGCCAGCTGCGCCGTGCCATGCCAGCTCAGCCATGCTGTACCACTCTAAGCCATGCCGTACCACTCTAAGCCATGCCAGCAGTGCCATGCCAGCCCAGCCATGCTACACCA
>VWZZ01000865.1:13367-25670 GCA_013399095.1 Psophia crepitans | reverse complement strand
CCCCGGTCCCCTCGGTTCCGTTCCTCGCGTGTTTCCCCCGGAGAGCGCCGGGCGTTCTCGCGTGGCGGAGGGAAGGTTCGAGAAGGCGCCGGAGCTGGGATGGGTGCGGAGAGCCCCGGTGCCCCCCGAGGGGCTGCGGGGAGCGGGCGGCAGCCCCCCTCGCAGCTGCAGCCGCCGCAGGAATTGCAGTTTCGGGGGTGGCATTGCAGTACGAGGGGGGTCCTGGACCCGCTCCAGCGGGGGGGGGCAGCCCGGAGCTGGCGTGGAGCCTTGGCCCCCCCTTCCCCCTTGCATCCCGTTGCTGTCTGCGCGAGGAGTGCGCGGGGGGCCATAAATGGCTCCGAAATGCGTATGGCCCCCTCGCTCCCGCAGTGCCGGCAGCCCCGGGTGGGTGCCTGCCTCCGTCGGGCACCGAGCCTGCGGCACCCAGGAAGGGCAGGCAGGAGGGTGGCCGGGCAGGGTGCTGCCGCCGGCCCAGCGGCTGCGGGTGGGGGGTCCCATGCTGCTGCCACCCCAGGCCCCACGGCTTTCATTCCAGCCCAACCTTTGCAGCGGGACCCCCGGCCGTGCCCCCGCTCGCCCGTGAAATCTCACGTGCTCCTATTGCCCCACATCTTTTTATTTTTTCTTTTTTTCTGCTGTTGAGTGCTTTACTCCTGTTGCATTTCGGGTGAGTCATGCAATTAATCCCAGTTAATTGCCTTCTCTATATTGCCTTATGCCCTGTGTTTAAATTCCTTTGTGTCCTTTGAGCTGAAAAATAATGCGCTTAAAGCAGGGACTGGTTTTGCCAATGGGATTTTTATTTTCCTGCCCGCTGGTGTGAGCATGGCCGTAGGTGTGCGGCCGGCGGGCAGGGCCCTGGCCAGGGTCTTCTGCTGGAACTGGGAGAGGCTGGTGGTGCTGGGGGCCGGTCTCCCCAAGGCTGGCGGAGGGGTGGGCAGCACGGTCCCTGAGCTCCCCAAGGCTGGGGAGAAGCAGGTTTCTGCGGGTCCGTGGCTACTCCTCGCCCTGGTGTGGATGTGGCTCGTGTCCGGGTCTGCCTGCGGTGGTCCCGCTCCTCCGGGGCGGGATGTTTGCAGGACGAGGGCCTGGGATTTGCAGGACTGGGTTTGGAGCGGAGGGGACTTTGCTGTAGCTGTTTGCTCTGCCCGGCGGGCAGCAGCAGGAAAGGGCTGCGAGGCCCAGGCTGCTGCCACCGTGCTGGCGCCTGCCGTCCCCGTGTCCCAGCAGGATGCTGAACCCTTTGGCTCTGGGTGTTGCAGCCGATGTTGCCCGTGGAGCAGGGTGTCGCAGGGCGACAGGCAGAGCGCCAGCAGGGCAGGTTCCGTGCTGCCGTCCTCTCTGCCATGGAGCTATGCGGTGGCATCTGAAGGCATGCCGGACCCCCCCGCCCCCCGGGAGCATCGCTGCTCCCTGCCTGTGGCCCCTGCTCCCACCGGTGATGCTGCTCGGTGTCGGCGTTGCACGGGCGCCGCTGGTCCCCGGCGTAAATCACGGCTCCTCAGCCGCAGCTCCGAAATGCCGCGGCTGTTGCGGGTCCCTGCGCAGCGTTTTGTTCCACCGTGTTTCTCCCCAGCCGTAGCCAGGCGTCTCTGCTGCCAGCACTGCTGGAGACCCTCGTGCCGCGGGGCGAGAGGGCAATGCTGTGGTGCCCGCGGAGGTGCGAGAGGCGTGATAGCCCGGCGCAGCCAGCCCTGGGGCTCGGGGCGGCCAGGGCCATGCCGTGTGCCAGCCAGCGAGTGGCCACCGCAGAGCAGGCTGGGCAGGGGACGAGGGGCTTGCAGAACCCACCGTCCTGCGGGAGCCCTTTTCCCAGAGCAGGGCGAGCTGCTGGGTGCATCCTCCCCTTACGGCAAAGGTCTGTCTCCCCTCTTCCCCCAAGCTGCTTCTTGCGCCAGGATGCTCCCAGCACTGGAACTGGGCCCGTGCACCTTCCCTCCACCGAGGGTGGGAGCTGGGTGCTGCTTGGGTACGTCCTGCCGTGCAGAAGGTTCCCCAAGGAATATTTTTTTCCCCTCCCTGAAGACTGCAGTGCTGGGGCCAGGCTGTGTAAACACGGCAAAGTATCATCTGATAGCAGCCGACACTCGGGGGCTTTATCTGCTGGGGAATGATTGTGTTGCCAATATATTAAATAACTCCCTATCTAATGTATGCCCAGGTTACTGCAGAATTCATTTTGTAATAAGAGCACTGGGATGCACTTTATTAATCATTCTGTCTAACAACCTGCACTCCACAGTTTCGGTTTGATTTGATTCAATCCTGTCTTTCTGCAAAATATATGGCTGAGTGGGTCGGATAATGTATGGCTTAATTTAGAGTTGTATGGGTTTGAATTACCATTTTCATAATGTGCTGTGCATTAATGTGTTGCATCATTTATATAGAAAAATGTGCGAGGTTTCAAACCTCTCCGGGAGGCAAAAGTCACCTAAAGGGAACGCGGAGCAGCAGAAAAAAGGGCCTTTCAAACCCAGCCAGTGGGGGGGGGCTCGGAGAGAGGGCAGGGGCTGGGGTGACACAGGTGGGTGCTGGACACGGGGACGGTGCGTTTGAGGCTGTACTGGTGGCTCCCCTCCCTATGGCACAACAGCAACTTCTCCCGCTCCCCCCGAGCTGCCGGGGACCTCCAGCGCTTGACTCACCGGTGACCCCGGTGCCGGCGCTCGCCGCAATCGCGCCCGCCGTCAGTCACCCTGCGCCGCAAGGAAAAAGCTCTGATTATCCAAATACAGTCATTAAAGGGGAAATGTGTTTTTAGGACTGTCAGGGTGATTAATGAGGGTTAGCAATCCTTGCAAATGCACTTGTTTAGTCTAACTGGCAGCCTCTATTTTCCTATTGATTTATTGCGGCAGTTGCCGGGGCCGCGGTGTGTGTGGAAGGAGCCGGGACGCGCCGGGACTGTGCGCTATTTAAACGGCGAGCACACAGGGCTGCGCGGTGCGCGGCGGAGGGGCCCGGCCGAGCGGCACGGCACGCTTTGCTGTGCCGGGCCGTCGGAGGCAGCCGAACAAAGGCAACATTATACCTTGTGCTGGGGAAGGAATGACTTGGACGCGCATGCAGAACAGCTCCGCCGTGCTGCGTGCCGTATAAATATCCCCGTCTGTAAAGCCCGAAGCCCATCTGACCACAAATGGTCTGTCCACCTAATAAATATGTGAATGAAAGAGCAAGGCCGTATTTTTTTTGTTGTTGTTGTTTTCCTTCCTCTCCTACACGCAAATCCCCGATGTCTTTTAGGTGATGCAGAGGCGTCTGCCCGCAGACGTACAAGGCGTTTCAGAGACCAGACCGGAGCACAAAGTCTTCGAGGGCTGCTGCGTGCCCGCCAAGAGGAGGTCAGGTCAGGCTGCAGAGGCAAGGGCCGGAGCAGAAGCCGTGGTGGGTGGATGAGAAGTTTCTCAGCTGCATAAAGCGGCTTTTCTTTCCGCGTGAGTCCTGGTGGAAGCCCCGGAGAATATGGGCTCTGTGTTTGTCCTCCCAGCCAAAGCGGCGTGGACATCTCCTGTCCCCTCGCCAGCGTCCCCACGACCAGCCCGGCCGCTCAGCCCGGAGGTCAGGGGTTTGCCTTGGGGGATGCTTCGTGCTGGATGTGCTGAGAGCAGAGCCGGAGCGACAGACCCAGGCCCCGAGACGGCCCCGGCAGCCAGCGCTGCTGCCACCAGAGCTCCTGCTGGGAAGGGCGAAGACCTCGAGGTGCTCAGGGAGCCCCCCGAGCCAGAAGAACATGGGCAAGCGCCCAGGGTGCTGCAGTGACCGGGAATGCCGCGGGTGGGTTTTATGCGGCTTTGATGCCCCTGCTGTAACCTCCCTGGCCATACGTTGGCGTGCGGTGTGAGTCCTGCCAGCGGCACCGGCCTCAGCTTGTGACAGCAATGCACCGACGTCTTCCTCACCATACAAGGACGCCTGGTTTTGGCTGGTTACCCGTTACCCCATGGGAAGTGCCCAGGGTGACCCGTGGCCACGGCTCCCACCTTCTTCTGCCATCTCCGATCCCGGGTGCCGGAGCTGGCCGACCCACGCCAGCGCAGCGTGGCAATCCGGCACGGGCGCAGGGCGGCTGCCCGGTCCTGGGCTGAGCCCAGAGCGGCGCTGGACTGCAGCCGTTCCCCGCAGAGCGCAGCCCCGCTCGCGCAGATTGACACCGGCGTGCGTGTAAGCGATACTGTTCATTACTGTGCTGCATGGTTAATAGTTATCTCTCTGTTTATTATCGTGATGAATAACTGAAGAGTCGTAATTCTGTATACACAAATGTTTCAGCTGAACGCTGGCTGGAACGCTGGGGGAGACGCTCGGCTGACAGCTCAGTTTACAGAGTATATTCCTTTAGCTCAATTCACAATAACAAACAGATTTCCACAAACCGTAATGTTTTCTAACACGGTGTTTATGGAAACCTCCGGGAACAGCTCTACCATGACTCCGTCCCACCTTCCAGCGCGGTGCATGGGATGGGGTGGATGAGACCTCTGCAAGGACGGACCCACGCAGGAGATGCTGTTGGGATAACGGACGCTTGGACGCCGCTGCCGCGCCGGCAGAGCTGACCCCGACGGGCTGAGCAGAGCCGGGCAGCACACTGGACGCTGCGCAGGGTGCAGCGCAACCCCCACCAACGCCTCGTGGTCCTGAACGCCGGGGATCGTCCCTCCTGGCCCAGCAGAACCCAGAGGCAGATGAAGGACTGTCCCTGCTGGGGGCCAGTGTCTGCCCAAGGATGGGACTGCTCATGGCCCCCGTGGCCAGTGGCGGGCCCGGGAGCCCCCCTCCTCTGAGCAGAGCTCCTGCAGAAGCGACTAATTCTTATTGCTGGAGCGATGGTTACCTTCACGGGGTTTTGTTCCAGTTCCTTGCACGGGCTCGGTGACATCCACAGGGCTGGAGTGGGACGGTGGCCGGGTCCTCCCTCCGAGGTGGGAAGAGCCACGTTGTGCGGAAAACGTCTCTGACATGAAGCGAAGCGTGAGCCGGGCTCGCAGGGAGCCGCTGATGTGTCACAGGCGTGGAGCAACCCAAGGTGTGCAAGAAAACTATTGCTCCACCTGCCCCAGATAACCACCCCTCGCGTGGCAGGGCTGGGACGGGGAGCGTGCCGGCCCGGCTGCTGGGCAGTGGAACCGAAAAGTCCTTCGTTCTTTTGGGGGTGCTGCGCGTCTCTGAGGCTCTGGCTGAATTTTGTCCCACTCGGGACGGGCTCGCCGGGCGCGCGCCTCACCCGCTCCTCCGGCCGCAGAGATGTGCTCTGCCCCCGTTGCCGCACGGGCGATCCCCAAACTTTCCTGACTCGTACGGACCGGCACAGCACCGGCGGGGGATCCTGCAGCACGCACCGGCAGCCCCCCACGGCCCCCACACCGGCTCCCGTCCGCTGCTGGGTGATGGTGGCGAGAAGCCAGGAGAAGCCGTGGGGCCGGGTCGGTGGGGTCTCTCCCCAGGGAGCACCGTGGGGGCAGCGCCAGGCTGTCGGCAGCCACTTTCCAGGGGTCACTTTGCTGGGCGCATCCTGGTGCGCGGCAGAGCCCGCAGCCCTCCCAGCTTCAGGGGAGCACTTGCAGCATTGGGGTCTGTCCAGTCATTTTTGGGGTCTGGCTCACACTGCTTGAACACCGGGGGTTGCGTGCAGCACCCAGCGTGCTCGTGGGTGAGTTTGGGGGCCATGGAGAGCCAGCACAGAGCTGACAGCACCAGGGGCTTTGCAGGGGATGCTTTGCGCAGGGGGAGCTCGACACCGAGCCACAGTGGTGGGCAGTGGGCACGGGAGCCCCTCCAGTGCCCGGCCGTTGCTTGCTGTGGATTGCACCCCGCTTTGCACGCTGACACCCATCCACTTGCCCCCCAACACGGCGTGGCGATGGGCTTTTGGGGAGAGGAGCCAATTTTCTCCGCGGTGTGGAGCAGGGTACCTGGGATGCTGCCGGCATTCTGCGTCCCACCGCCACCCCGGGGTGCCCCTGCCCGTCCCTCTCCCCCGTGCCCTTGCCTCGGCTGCTGTGAACAGCCCTTTTATCTCTTGGGTAGGTACAAATGGAGCTGTCAGATGCGATCAGCCCTGCAATATGACAGGTTGCGGGAGCCGGGGCCCCTCGAACAGAGCAGCCTTGTCTGTCAGAGCTGCCTGACACTCCCCATAATGGCCAGATGGATGAGACTCTGAAAGTAGGGCCCGGCGCGTTTTCAACTCTATTTTGGGTGAAAACACTTCTTGAAAGATCTTGAAAGGAGCTGGCAGTTTAGTAGTTCAAATGATTAATGAGCACTGGCTCTGCCGGGTGGATTTCTCGCGCCGTGCCAGCAGCCGGGCTGCTCCAGCGGGCCAAGACACGCTGCACTCCCCCCGGCTCCCCCCCGCCCCCCCCCGAAACCCCCCTGGTTTTCCCGGAAATGACACCAACGCGACAGGCCCCGCATATGGAAAAAGTTAAATATAAATTACTGCTGAAAGAGGCCTCGCTGAGCGGAGTTAGTTAAAGATGTTTATGGATTCAGAAACACGGGCCTGCATATGTATTTAGGGATGACAAATGTGATTCAATAAGTAAGGAATTTCTCCGTGGGCTGAGGCGGGACCCGCGCGGCGCGGGCGCTGCTCTGGGCTCGCTGGCTGAGCCACGCCAGCGCCATAAATCCTGCAGACAGGCTCCTTGTTCCTTCCCGGGCAGCTCGGGGTTTATTTTTGTTGGGGTTTTTTGGGGTTTTTTTTTTTCCCCCTGGATCAGACCAAGTTGCTGCATCCCCCGTGCTTGGACTGGTGATGGCACTGATGGGGCTGCTCCGTGCCTGGGCCCTCTGCGTGTGTCCCCGGGGTGGCTTCGGGGGGGGCTTGGGAAAATCCGAGTGATGCTCTGTGCAGGTCGCCGGGGACTGCGCCGTCCACACCACCGCCGCTGCCAGGCACGTCGCCATCCCCAGGCTCTCCCGTTCCCCCCAGAGAGCTGCGCTCGGCAGAGCAGCCAGACCCTTCAGGACTATCAGTGAATGATTAATGACCAACAACCCCGAAACTGCCCCGATTGCTGGTTTGGGTGGTGTTTGACCCGGTGCTTCACGAGTTCAGACATACTTCTGCAAGCCACCGCACGTGGGCAGCTGGGCAGCGTCATGGAGCCCGGTGGGGCGGGGGCACGTGTGTGTCCCCCACCCAAACTGCCCTGCGCTTCACGCTGCTCTTCAGTGACTCGCTTGGGGCACGCAACGTTGGGGACCACAACAAACCACTGCAAGAAGCTCATAAACTAAACTCCAACTGCTGTGGTTGGGCCAGGCAGGGGTGCTGGATCTGTTGGAGGGATGCCGGGTCCCAGGGAGGGATGCCAGGTCCCAAGGACAGATGCCAGGTCCATGACAAGGATGCCTGGTCCCAGGGACCGATGCTGGGTCCATGACAGCGATGCCAGATCCCAAGGATGGATGCCGGGTCCCAGGGAGGGATGCCGGGTCCCAGGGACAGATGCCGGGTCCCAAGGATGGATGCTGGGTCCCAGGGAGGGATGCTGGTCCATGACAGGCATGCCGGGTCCCAGGGAGGGATGCCAGTCCGTGACAGGGATGCCAGGTCCCAGGGAGGGATGCCAGTCTGTGACAGGCATGCCGGGTCCCAGGGAGGGATGCCGGTCCATGACAGGGATGCTGGATTCGGGGTGCCAAACCCCAGCGAACCCACAGCTCTGGGCAGCGCGGCAGCCGGCCCCTTGGCTCCCCTCATCCTGCCGCCTCCGTGGGGCTCGCGGAGGGAAGCGCCTTTCGCGGGGGTCAGCACCCAGCCGGGCTTTTGACCGACAGCCACATTCCTTCGTCCTGATTTTATTTGTTAGCGGCGTTTGGCCTGGACACAGAGACAGCTAATGAGGGACTGAGTTTATTGCAGTTTGATTTTTCTGTTAAAACAATACAATAAAATAAATGCACTTGGAAATCTGGTATGTGTTTGTACATAGTAGATTTATGGCTCTGGAGGCTTCCAGAGAGACGCAGCCTTTCATTCCCTTCCTTATTGGAACAGATCATATTGCAGAGTTTAAAGGGCTCTGGAGTTGTGATTTATTTGAAGGGAGAAACTAGGGAAATCCAACTATCTGTTCCCTGGCTCAGATCATCCAGTAACTCCCCGGCCAAGGGGACGGAGCTGCACCTCCTCCACACATTTTTTTTTTTCCTCCTCCTGTCGCTTACATTATCCCGCTCTAAATATATCACCAAGACAGGGCTGACTCCTGACCTGGGCTTCAGCACCTCGCCGAGGCTTCCCCAGCCCTTCCCGGAATCCCACAAATAAATCACCCTCCTGGAGCCCTTTCCGAGCTCCTCCGCGCCGCTCACGGGACAGGACCCGCGCAGGGCCGGCCGCTGCCTTGATCCAGAGCAGGGATCAGGGCAGAGATCTTGTTTTTATCTCCGGGATTGGGTGATAAATGCATGCCACCAGTCCCCGGTTCCTTTCCAGGGAGCCCTTTCCCCTCCCTCGCTGTCCTCCCGGCGTTTGCACGGCCCTGGGCAGAGGAGAGCCCAGCAGCTTGAATCCCGGTCAGGATTTGTGCCTGAAAGCCTTTTTCACGCATTTTCTAACCCGCCAGCCCCAGTCTTGTTCCTGCGGCTCGGCCGGACCCGCCGATGGGGGGACGATGCCGCGGCTGCTGCATCCGAGCAGAACCGCGCTCAGGGTGGGGGCTGCCACGTCCGCTGCCCTCCCACCCGTGCGGGAAAACCCTGTTTTGCCCCTCTCTGAGGTTTCCTGCACCCCGAGGATGAAGCATCTTGACAGCTGCTGCGAGGACAACCGGAGCATCACCACAACGGCTTGACACCGGTGCTGCCGTGGTGCACCCCAGCGCCATCCCAGTGGTTCCCACCGGCAGAAGCAGGGTGAGCCAGCCCCAAAATGGGGTTTTTTTTCTAAAGCATTCGGTATTTGCAGGCAGGAACTCTCTGGGTTTTGGTTCAAAACGCCTCCTGCTTCTCCCTGGTCCTGGGTGCCTCTGGGATGTTTGGGAATGACTGGTCTGGGTCCCGCCAGCCACATTCATCCTTCCCTGTGCCGTGCCGGGGGGCCCACGGGAGGAGATTTCCCTTCGCCGCCGTCACCATCTCGGCTCTGGGGCAGAGGGACAGAGAAAGGGAAGGAGTGATGGAGGTTTCCATCCCAGGGTCTGGCGGTTGCTCTCCTCCTCCTGTCCCCAGCTCTATCCCACCTTCTCCAGCCCGTGTTTTTACGGGGTATTTGCTCCCCCCGTGCACAGACAGGCTCTGTTTGCCATTAGCTTCCCCTCCTCGGCCCTAGGACCTGAGCCGAGTGCTAATTCTCACGCATGTTTTGGGTAAATCTACTTTCTTGCCTGGGATGAATTGTGGTTTCCAAGCACCATTAATCATTTCCCTTTAGAAAACAGCGTCGGGGGGTTGGAAACATTGCTCCTTTATTTACTGGGAGGATGACCTGGCACGCTGGCGCCCGGCCACGGGGCTGGCGTCTGCGGGGCGACACGGAGCGAAGCCTCGGGGTGAGCCCCCCTCCGCTGTGCCAGGACGGCGGCGTTGGCTCCCACCAGGACCGTGGCTCCCACTGGGACCGTATCCCCCGCGAGGATGAACCTCCCAGCCCCAAAGTTAGGGGCGAGCAAGAGGATGGAGGATGGAAAGGAAAATGCTGCCGAAATGCCATGTTTTTTAACCCTTTCCTGAGAGCCTCATCCCGGAGGGGTCGTTCCCCTGGCAGTTTGCACCGTGAAATGCGTCGTGGCGATGGCAGAAATGCCAGCCCTGCTCTCCGTGTGCCCCGAGCGCCCCTCGACGTTCCTGGGACGTGAAATCAGGACCCGCCGCTTATCGCCCGCCGGCCGGGCTCGGCTGGGCAGGGAGTCAAAGGAAACTTCTCCGGCCCCGATTGCAGCGGGGGTACAGAGGTGCAGCGAGCACATGTGAACGGTTTCCTCCTTTCCAGCTCAGGACTGTCAGAGGATGATTAATGGCCAACGCCACAGAACTGCCTTGATTGCCAAGTGCTGTATTGTTAGCACTGACACGTAACGAGCCCGGACATACTTTAACACAATTCTGCACCGTAATCTGCAAATAACGTTCGATAGACTTAATTTGTTAAGTATTTCCCCCCTCACAGTCCCTCTCCCCACCTCCTTTCCCTCTCAAAGCCATGTCAGAGTGGCCAGGGCCCGGCCGAGTGCCCCGCAGCCCCCCAGCCCCGCTGCACCCCAGCTCTTGCCGGCGATTCCCCTCGCCGAGCTCTGCTGCTCCTTTAGGTTTCGGCTCGGGAGCAGCTTTCTCTCTCCTGTGCCAACCAAACAAAAAAAAAAATAAAAAAGTCAACTTTTTATGCACATTCAACCCTGTGCAAATTCAGTCCCTCGCTGCTGCCGCGCTTCCAGTGGGAGCCGCGATAGTTACTGGCAATTTTGGGGTTCTGGCAGATGCCTTTGGGGCTCCCCAGCCCAATAAACAGGTCACCGTGCCAGCCGGCCCCCGGGTGAGGGGTCCTTGGCACCCGGAGCGGCTCCCCGCTAAAAGCCCCGGCAGAGCCCTCGAGGCCCTTCACCACCATCGTAGGAAATAGCGATTAGGGATCACGGTTAGCGAAGCGCCGGGTTTGCCTTTTAGAGCAGCTTCCCCCAGAGTGCCGGAGCGGCCCAGCCCGGGGAGGTGAGTGGGGCTGTGCCGGCGGGGCTGGGAGCGCCGATGGACGGGGATGGGGATGGGATGGAAATGGGGATGGGATGGGGATGGGAATGGGCACAGGATGCAGATGGGGATGGGGATGGGATGGGAATGAGGATGGGATAGGGACGGGATGGGAATGGGGATGGGGACAGGGATGGGGATGGGATTGAAATCAGGATGGGATGGGANGGGATTGAAATCAGGATGGGATGGGAATGGGGACAGGGATGGGGATGGGAACGGGCACAGGATGGAAATGGGGATGGTGATGGGGACAGGGATGGCGCAGGACTGGAGAGCAAGAGCTTTCCACCCCACCGCCCCGGCTGTGCACGGAGGTAACCTTAAACATCGAAACGGGACCAGCGGGGACAGAGTTTTTCCACCCTTATTCACAACTGTCAGGCGGTGATTAATGGCCAACAGGCTCGAAATTGCCTTTATTGCCAGCCCGGCATTGTTACTTGTGACAGCTAATGAGGTTAGACAGACTTTTACACAGCGCTTTACGCCAGTCCTGACGGAGCAGCCCCAGGGGGTTCAGTGCCCGGGGCGGGGGGACATTCCCGCTCCCCCGGGCACGTTACGGGGCGCTGCCCATCTGCCAGCCCCGGTCTGACCCCGCGGGGCCGGGAGAGGCAGCGGGCAGGATGGGGCCGCGGCGTTAACGAGGGCGCTCGTGGACCTTCCAACCCGTCTCAATCACCCTCGCAGTGAAACCCGCGGGCTGTTTTCGTACGGGCTCCGCTGCAGCGGGACAGGGGTGAAAAAGTTTTCAAGTGTCGGAGAGAAGTGGGTGTAATAAACCGTTTGTTCATATAAAAAAAGCCCGTGCTGTTACAAACCAGAGAGCCGCCGCGACACAGACACCACCGAATGTTCCTGGCCCCGGGTCCAGAAGTAATGATTTTCTTGGCTTTTCTTTTTTTTCTCTTTTTTTTTCCCCTCCAGGATTATTACAAATAATATTTACCTTTGTGCTAGCTCACATCTTGATGCTGTTAAACACGTGGCCGCAGCTGGTTTCCCATTCAGGGTAATGATATAGCGCCGATGTTATGAAGCACAACCTCGCCTGCGAGCCAGAACACCCCACATTTAAAAATCTATTACTTTTCAATATTATATGAACGTATTTTGCTTCAGCTCAGAGCAATTTCCTAGTTTACCCTTATTAAACTGAGAGGGGGCTGAGCGGAGGTTCGTGATTTATGAAACACATACTAGATTCATTAAAACCTTTAAAGATTTAATGCGTTTTATCAAGGCCTTAAATCTGGGCGAGCGTTTGGGAAAAAAAACACCCCAAACCTCACGCGGGGGGTGTTTCATCTCGGCGCCCTTTCGCGCTCAGTTGAGGGCTGTAAAATTCGGGTTGACGGTTATCGCGGGTGTTTCGTGCCTTGTTTCCAGACGGCGTGGACCCCCCCTGCCAGGGGGGCTGTACCCCCCCCCAGCCCCATCGGGTGTGAAGATCAAATAATTCCCCGTTATTGGTGGTTTTTTACGTTTCTCCCATGTTTTTTAAGCCCCCTTCAACAATTAGAGGGGTGGAAGATTTAAGGTGCTCTCTCGCGGCTGTCACTTCGCCCGTTATCCCAAACAAGGTCCATGGGGGGG
>VWZZ01000865.1:0-12621 GCA_013399095.1 Psophia crepitans | reverse complement strand
TGGGCAGGGGACGATGCGTGCTGAGGAGCGGGAGGGGTTTGCGCAGCTCCTGTCTCAAGCCTCTTCCCTTAAATCTCTGTTCAGACCACGCTGCAGACAGACGAGGTGAAAAATGTTCCTTGTGGTACCAGGTGAGGTGCTCAGCTGTTACCCCCGCATTCCTTTGTCTTTTGGCTAGACACACTTACATCCTTTCCCTTTTTTTCCCCCCTGCCTGCTCCAGCATGCTGTAAAACATCTAGTTTTGTTTTTATGGACTGGCTTTCCCCCTACCCCCCTGGTGAAATCCATGGAAGGCCCTGCCACGCATCGCCTGAGCCCTGCCGGGATGGTTTACGTGCAGCCGGCCTCAGGGTCTGCACTGACTTTTCCAGGCCTGGGCACATGTTTCGTCATCCAGTTTCTGGAGACACGGGGAAGTGAAACCAGGAGCGTGGCACAACGCTGGGGCGGTGGGGCCGCGGAGTGCCGTGCGGAGGGTGCGGATGCCGGCCTCAGCCCGCTAGAGGGGAGTGTCCCCCGCTCAGCTCTGCGCAGGCAGAGCGCTTGGGCCCAGCAAACCTCTTCTTTTTTTGTCTCTTTCTTCCCTTTGCAGTGGAGGAGTGATGATTTATTTTGACAGAATCGAGGTGGTGAATTTCCTCATCCAGAGTGCAGGTGAGTTCTTCCCCTGTGACCCTGCAGTCCGGAGGAGTTTGTGCTTCTGCTGGTGTGAGATGAGGAAGAGAGGTTGTGGTGGGGCGTGCGTGGGTGTTCCCTGTGTACCTTGTACTGCCCCGTACTTCCTGGGTGGAAGCTTAAACCAGCTCTCCCAGACATTCTATGTGTTTATTATCTCTTGCACGTGCTTGTCCTGTGCTGTTGTTGCCTCCCTGGTACCTGAATGCCACCCATCGCTTTAATTATTTGTATTATTGTGGCCCCACGGGGCTTTATGTTTCTGGTTTGAATAACAGGGTGCGCAAGAGGTAGGGGAGGCAGGGTGCCTGTGGGCAGAAGGCCGGCCCGGAGGAGAGTGACCTGTGCCACCTTCCTTCTGAATTCTTTGATTTTTAACATCCTGTGGGTTGTGAGTGTGGTACAACTGCCTGGCTCACCAGCGGACGGCTCAGAGACCTCTGTTTTACACCAGCTGCAGGACGCCCGTCCCTCGGCGTGCGTAGACCACGCAACCTCTGTCCTGCGGCTCTGATGCAGCCCTTGCGTGTTTGCAGATAGTATGGAGGGCTGTTGTCCTCAGATGTCCCTCTGTTTACAGAGCACGTGGCAGAGTGTCGGTTAGGGTGTTATAAGATGTCAGCAATAAATAACAGTCCCCTGAACGAAGCGTTTGTGGCACAGGCCTCTCTTGCGGGTGGGTTCCCCGTTTCAGACTGGCACTGCGACTCTTGCTGCTGAGGTTTGTGCGGCAGGCGCTCAGCCCAGCCTGAGGCGTCCCTCCATCCCAGCCGTCAACACCAGTTTCTCCTTTTCTTTTGTAGTGTATGACATAGTGAAGAACTATACCGCTGACTATGACAAAGCTCTCATCTTCAACAAGATTCACCACGAGCTGAACCAGTTCTGCAGCGTCCACACGCTGCAGGAGGTCTACATCGAGCTGTTCGGTGAGCTGCCCCTCTGACCTTTCGCTGTTGGATTGACGGCTCCTTGAGTGGCCCTTCTGATGGTTATTTGCACGGTCTGTTGGTGCAGAAGTCGCCTCCCCCAGCTGATGGGCTGCTTACCCAGTAATCCAGTGTCTGCTCCGTTTGGAATCAGGGTTGTTAACCAGCTACTGTCATTTACTCCTTGTTGTCTTTCGGTGCTGGGTGTTTCAGGGTGTCGTAACCAAAACAAATCAAACCCAAAACCACCAGTAGTAGCAGAGGGCTTTAGGGGAGGGAGCAGTAATTCTGCAGCGTAATTTGTGTGTTGAGCAAATCTGACTTGCTCAATCAGTCGCAGGGTTTGCTAGTCCAGATGCAAAAGCCAGTCTTCTGCTCTTGGCTGTTAAAGAAAGCCTGGAGTGCTCCCTGGCCTGTGCATTGGAGTAGCTTTGTGTCACGTGCGTGACCGCGGTGCGAGCGAGCGCTGGGAGACAGGACTGCTTGGTGGGGGCCTGCTGACCTTCCCTCCCTCACCTCAGGCCTCTGGGAAATGGGGCAGCACAGGTGCTGGGAGAACACATTGCCTTCTGAGGAAAAGTTGTGGGTTTTTGGTAGAAATAGACCGGTCGCTGCCAGCGCTGAGTGTTTTCTTTATGGCTTTGGACTGACAAGAAATCCCGTCCAGCGTTTCAGCGCTGCGGCAGTGCTGACTGCAGGCAGGGTGTTGCTGTGAATGGTTTCAGACCCCAAACAGTCAGAATTTGGGCCTGGAAGAACACGGGCTGTTTACAAACTCCCGTTCTGTTCAGGCTGGGCTTTGCAAGAAGCCTGGCTCTCCTCTGTCGGGCAGGCCTCCGCACGAGATGCAGCGCTGGGGCTCGGTTCCCCTCCAGCCCCTCCACGGGACCGCTGGCGGGCGTGCCGGTTCTTTGCCGGTGGAGTCTGCAGACGTCGGCAGCTGCTTGAACTGGACTCGGAGGCGCTGATGTGCGCAGACGGAGCCTGTATAAACTCCCGTGTAGCTCTTTGTTCGAGCTGAACGCTTGCTGGCTCGGGGGTTCTGAGATGGTGCGCAGCCCGTTTCGAGCAGGCTGGTGTCACTCTCTGCCCCCACATCTGCAGGCAGGTGCAGGAAACTGATAACAGCTGTTTCCTGAACTCCTGGCTGAACTTCCTTACGAGTGCGAGTTCCAGATAGCTAAACCGGGACCAAAGCAAATAATCAAGGAGTGCGATGTGATCGCTTTCAAGGCCATTAGATTTTTATTTTCCCTTTGCACTTCTCGGCAGGCCCCAGCTGGAAACACTGCCATCCTCGGGGCTGTCATTGAAGCAGGGGTTTGGTTTGTATTTCCTTTGGAAATTTCTTAGCTACGCTGGAGTTAGGCGTTATCCATCGAGCCAAACAGACATTAGTGATGAATTTTTTTGCAGCCATTTCACATTTCTGCCTTCCCATGTTCTTTGTCTCCTGCTGGCACAGATGCAGTTCCTAATCAGTCACGATTTAGCTGGACAACATTACTTCAGGATCTAGTTGGGAAGATACCAGTGGGGAAGTAGGTTAGAGCACAGATTCTTTATTGTAAAGATGCTTCTTCTGGCTCGGAAAGATTCCAAACTGCACGTTGTGGGAAGCTGGAAGGAGTTTCATTTTAGGCCAGCCGCGTTCCTGTAGCCTGTCCCAAGCATTTGGTGCTGGTCAGTGCTGCTTGACGTGCTGAGAGGTGGGAACCTGCCTTGGGGTCAGGGGTGGTTTTTCTCAGCCCAGCACTTTTACATCAGGCTTACATTTGTGCTTACTTTCCAGGAATAAGAAATCTGAGCCATTCCAGCTAACTCTGTGTGCTGACAGCAAGCTGCCTTGTGGGTTTTTAGTTACCTTTTTTTTTTTCCCCCTCCCAATCAGATCAGATTGATGAAAACCTCAAACTGGCCTTGCAGCAAGACCTAACTACAATGGCCCCTGGATTAATTATACAGGTAATCGGGATTCCACTTTGAGATGTCTAAGGTGCCCACCATAAGGAGGGATAAGGACTAAAAAGAAACAGGAAGGTGTGAAACTTTTTTAGGAAATTGCTGAATAATACAGACTTGGTTTATCTTGAGGGGTGAGAACAGTATCCTTTCCATCCTCTCAGCTCTGATGTGCTGGGTTTCTCTTGGTGGGGGTCTGGGTGCTGATTTCCCCAGGTTATAATCTGCTGCCACGTCAGGAGGTCATTCAGTCCTGCGTCTGCTCCGTGGGGTTTGGAGCTGGTCACAATTTCTGCAGCACGTAAAAGCTTTGTGTGGCTGAGCACGCCCCAAGTGTTAGCTCCCCCATCCTCTGCAGCCTCGGGGGCCGTTTGGCTTTTGATTGTTGGCTGCTCGCCTATGTTTTCTTGGGTTTCTCTTTCCAGGCAGTTCGAGTTACAAAGCCAAACATCCCTGAAACAATCCGGAGGAATTATGAGCTCATGTAAGTGCCTGAGACTTGCACCTTTGTGTTCCCAAAAAGAATCGTTCATCCAGATTAATGTGTTTTCACAGCACGTAGTGATCGGAGTGCCCTCCGCCAGGCCTGCTCTCAGCCTCGTGCTGCCACCCAGAAAGGGTCTGGGGTGGCCGCGCCAGATGCGCGTGTGTCTGTCGCTGGAAGAGGCTGGCAGGTCACTGCACAGTTAGAATTCTCCGTTTTGAACGCTCGAGCACAGAAATTATTTGCCCAGGGGCTCCCTCCTCTTGACGCTGGCCCTGTTTTAAAGAGGCCTCCCAGAGCGTGGGGGTGAGTGGCAGGTGGATAGATTCCACCGCTAATCCTGTTGTTTGACTAGGGCGGAGAAACTGTTGATTCAACAGGCTGAAGACTTGCAAAGCTTTGAAATAACTTTCTTTAATAGCACTTGACATACTGATCCCTTTTCAATGCTCTGAGCCAGCTGCCTTCTCTTGCACTTGATCACTCAGAAATGCTGATACTCTCTGAGCCCTCTGCCAACAGAGCCTGTGTAGGCGAGAATGAGACCCCTCTCATCCATTTTGCTTCCCTGGCATTTCATCCGACCTTCTGGTAGCGTGGTCAGTCAGTCACGTGCGGTGTGGTCGTGATGGGCAGGATCCCAAATCAGCCTGTTGTCTGTTGCCGTAAATACAGCAGCATATGTGTGGAGAGAGGCTTGTTCGCGGCTCGAACCTCTCTTCCCTCGTTGGGAGCAGTCTTTTATCTACATACACACTTTTAAAACTTATTAGTGTATGAACAAAACAGTGAGATAGAAAAAGCTTGAGCGTGAGAGCCACGTGGTTGAGTGAAGGGTGGTTTCAAAGCTGTATGCTTCCGAATGAAGAACAGCCGTCTGCGAGGGCGAGGCTTTTACAGGATTTTCGTTTCTTTCTTCGTTTAAATAATTCCCTCATTAACAGTAGCCCAAAAAACTTACAGATGTGTTTAACACTGACTTGACCGAAAAGTCTCCCTGCGCCGGGGCGGGGAGGAAAAGATGCTTTGCTTTAGGAAAAAAGCTCTGTGTGTGTGGGTACGTGCACGCACTTTCGTGGCTGCTGCCTGCCCTAAACGCGTGCTCGGAGGAGGGCAGCGCCGACAGCTCGTCCCGGAGGTGGGGTAGGCCACGCCGCCTCAGTGAGCTCACGTTTTGTAACGGGCTGCTTCTGGCTCACCAGGGAGAGCGAGAAGACAAAGCTGCTGATTGCAGCGCAGAAGCAGAAGGTGGTGGAGAAGGAAGCGGAGACAGAAAGGAAGAAGGCCCTCATCGGTCTGTATTCTTTGCCTGAAGGCAGTAACTCAAGGGGAGTGTGGGGGTGGGCAGCAAAAAGAACCCAGACACCGGGGAGGGATGTACCTGGTTCGCTTCTGGGTGATCCCTCTGCTGCTGATCTGAAACTTGCAGAAAAACTCGAGAGTGTTTCAGGTGGGCTCCAGCTTGGCCCACAAACTTAGACCGATGTCTTCTGAGGCTTCAAAATTCTTCCCACAGTTTATTTCCACCAGAGGGGGGTGGTGAGGGCTTTCATGGGTGAAGAAGAAAGACTGAGGGAGGCTGAGGAAGACTGCGTGTAGACAGCGTGGATGTGCTCTTTTCATTTCAGAGGCAGAAAAAATTGCACAAGTTGCTGAAATAACTTACGGGCAGAAAGTGATGGAGAAGGAAACGGAGAAGCGAATTTCAGAGATCGAAGGTGAGTGGTGAGCTTTGCAATAAGTAGATATTCTGTGCTGAATTTTATCTGAAGAGCCTGAAGCAGCTCAGCATGGAGTTCGGTTCTTGAAGTGTGTGTATTGACCGTGTTCTTCAGTCCCAGCTGACGTTGGCAGGGGTGAAGTTACTGCTCTGAGGTCGTCG
This sequence comes from Psophia crepitans, assembly GCA_013399095.1. Classification (NCBI taxonomy): domain Eukaryota; kingdom Metazoa; phylum Chordata; class Aves; order Gruiformes; family Psophiidae; genus Psophia; species Psophia crepitans. The sequence continues at coordinate 6,686 of VWZZ01000865.1, read as the reverse complement.
GTTTTATCCCGTGTGTGTGGTACCTCACGTACCGCATTGCAGTTCTGAAGAAATGCGTCAGGGTACTCAGGTTCTCCCAACATTTTCGCAGCCTGTTTTGCAGTGGAGTTTGGGAGGGGTTGGATCAGTCAGGGTAGCAGAAGGCGTTCGGGATACTTGGGCAATGACAACGTTAGTGACACTCAACTCCAGATTCTTGGGTCATTCTTCATGTAACGTAAGTGCAGGAAGTACAGGGGCCGCAGGTACCGATGGCAGGCTGGCATCTTCCTAAAAGAGTTTGTACCAGGCTTTGGGTAACGGCTGCAGACTCACAGAGCAGTGGAAGCATCCTGAAATGTTATTGTGCAGTCTTGCGGGGGCAGCCCTGTCTGCTGATGATCTGCAGTAGAGCAGGGTTGTGGAGGCTTTCTGTCCTTTCCTTGCTTAGGATTCTTCTAGAACCTGTCTCTTTCTTGAAGGGACGCAGAGGGACCCAAGGTTCGCTTTAGTTTTTTGTGGAGTGTGAAATGTTTAGAACAGTCTGGCTGTTACACACTTCAGGGTTGTTGTATAGCATCGGACTCCTAAAGGTTTAGAGAAGAGAAGAGGGAGCTGCTTCTTTTGAAAATGCAGTATTTTGCTTGGTTTTGGTGGGGTTTTTTTTCTTTTTCATCCTCCTTTAGTTTTGCAGCTGACTCCTTCCAGGAACTCGGATTGACCAGAGGCAGGAATAGGAATGTTTCTTTGCAGACTGTGCTTCTTGAGACTCTCTTTCTCAAGGTGATCTTTCCAGGAGCTTGTACCGTTAAGATGATGTGTGTCCCCCCCATCTGATGCAATGTGTTGTCAAGGAAATTCCAGGACCTGAAAAGGGCTCTGCGCTTCCAGCTCAGAGCGCAGCGCCTTATTTTCAATTACATTCATTATTGGCCCTGTCAAGCTTTGCGGAAGGCCACTGAGGAGCCAATTAAGAGTTTTACAGATCAGCAGCTTCTCCTTAAGAAGTTATTTGCAGAAATACAATGGTTTTTAGTTCTTATAAATGTGTGTCACCGGGTGTCAGGCCTTCAGTTCAACTCTCTGCTGGCAGAGGATTCCTGTCTCCCTCATTCTTCCTAGTGTCTCTGACTGGAACCGCTCGTTTTAGCCGAAAGGGAGGAAATCGTGGGCTGAACCATCCAGTTGTTTACATGATTTTTAAGTGTAGCAGCTCACAGGGCTCCCTGCTAGTATAGGTAAACAAATGGTTTATCCAGCTGTGCAACTCTCAAATCCAGAGTGCCGTGCGTTGCGAGCGTGTGGCGCTCTGCCGTAGAAGGAATGGCAAGAGATGACATCGAACCAGCACATCACACTCAGCCTCAACACGGTGGCCTGGTACCACGTCATTGTTCTTGGGTGGATAGAAAGGCAGAAGGAAAATAAAAAAGGAGTGCAGTACAGAAAGGGGAAGGGTTTCTTGAATGTCTTTGTTGGGAGTCAGGGGATTTCAGTATCCTGCAGGATTAGACCCTTTACGCAGTTGTTGCAGAGAAACAGCTCTCCAACATCTGTCCAAGGGGCAGAGCCTGTAAAGGTTAAAATCGCCTGCCGTACGTGCCAGAATCTTAACCTCAATACCCCAGACAAAATCCCATCTGGGGAATTGCATTCACAGTCACAGACTTCATCTGCAGAGCAGTCTGCTCTGCTGTTCCTGGAGCCCTGTGCAAATGCCGTGGGTAAATACCACTTCGGCAGTGGAACAGTTGCTGCGTTTTCAGCACGAGAGTTGGTGGCTGGCTGGAGAAGAAAGAGTGTTCTCAGCCCATGTGACTGGTGGTAATAAAAACCTTATGTTTATAAAATGCTTTGAGGTCTTTAGCTGCAGATGCAATTTACTTATTTAATGCTATCATCCTGCAGCGTTTTAATGTAAATTGAGATCCCATTTCTGGGTTTAACCATTTTATTCCCTCTTCCCCTTGTTGCATCCCGTGCAGTTGGGACGTGGTACTGGCCACTTTAAAAAGTTTCCAGCTGCAAACGGTCCTAACATGGCTGGAAATAAAAATCTGAACGTGACGGGGTGTGTTTTCTTCCAGATGCTGCATTTCTTGCAAGAGAGAAGGCAAGAGCTGATGCTGAATGCTACACTGCTATGAAAGTGGCCGAAGCTAACAAGGTATTGTTATTTCCTTACACTCCACCTCGAGGCAAGGCTCCTTGCATCAGGCTGTATAGAAATAGCTGGCAAAAGAGCAGTCTGTGTTTGGTGTTTGCTGCTTGTGACTCATTGTTTTAAGTCAAAAAGCAAAACAAAGCCGTCTCCTCTCCGAAAAGTTTTCACTGAGACTGAAACAATTAGATCCTTATTTGCAAATTCATTTTCTTCTCTGGACAGATAAATTTGTGTCAGGGTATGTGAAATACCTGGTCATCCCTGGAGACGGCTCTGCTAGAGCTTATGGGGCCATGGCTCCCTCTGTAGACAGAATATCAATTTCAGCGTTGCCCTTTCACGCTGTTGTAATGAGAAATGTCGATTCATTCCAATCTGCAAGCTGGGAGGCAATCAAAGCAGGCAGATCGCTAGAGCGACAGGCATGCTTAGAGTAAACTAGTGTTCAGGTAAGGAACAGTGAGCTGATCTCACACACCAAACTAACGAGCCTGGCAAAGTTTAAAAAAAAAAAAACAAACTCAAAAAAACGAAACAAAACAAAAAAACTGGAAACAGAGAAATTCTCCCAATGGAACTGCCAGGCATGTCCCTGCCTGCAGCAGGTTCCCAGGCCGTCCCAGCAGGAAGGCTTTCTGTTTTGCAAGGGTCAGTGAGAATGGACAGAGGTCTGGGATGTTGGTGCACACGTTTTGTCCCGGTTATTCTATCCTCTCTGTTATAATGTCGTTATCCTGAACGAATGAGCTCTGCTCTCCGAAACAGACTCGTCAGTCTGCTCTCTGGAAAAAGGCCAGTTGTGTTTTTCTTTCCAGTAGCTTGTACTGCAGGGGCTTTCAGTGAGTTATGTGCTTTCGAGCATCTCCATCTCTGGCACATTTGGACTGAACACTTCCCCAGCTGCTTCCATCACTCTCATTTTGCCATTTAGTCACTGGGATTTAGAGCTTCACTTAGACGAACTGAAAGAGAGCCTTCTTCTGGACACCCTGGCTCTGCAGCTGAAGAGAGGACGAGCGTGCCTGCTCGTGGTGTGGGAAAGTAGATGCCTCCTGTGCTCATGACAGAAATTTGCCTTTGACCGAATCCGAGCTGTTGGTGATCTGTTTTCTTTTTGTGCAGCTGAAGTTAACTCCTGAGTACTTGCAGCTGATGAAATACAAGGCTATTGCAGCAAACAGCAAGATATATTTTGGCAAAGATATTCCCAACATGTTCATGGACTATACGGGAAGCCAGACCAAATTTGCAGAAGGACTGGCGGAAGGGATCCAGGAGGAGGATGGGGCAGGAAACAATGAGGACACTAAACTACTTCATAACATCAACTGAAAAGAAAGATTTCTATTTGTTTTATATTAAAAGAAACATGAACTGGGAAGTTCCTTTTTGTTTTCCCCCCTTTCCGCTGCTGAAAGAGTTGAATCAGACTTAATCCTTTCAATCTTTTGTATGACAGTTAGACACAAAGACTTTGGTATTCATGGGCTGTTTTTTCTGGTAACTTCTAAGCAACCAACTCCAGGTATGTCCTAGATGTGCCTCTCCCTCGTGGGCATACAGACCAAATTACTCTGCAGAGACTAGCTAGACTGACTGTTCTACAGCCAGCTTAGATGGGTACTTAGTTTTGGATTGAGGTGATCTGTAGCAGTTAGAAGTAAAGAAATTTTGAGGTTTTGGAGGGAGGAGAATTGCTGCTACAGTTTGTTCTGTTTTTTTTTTCTTGTTGGAAATTTCGAGTACTTTATTCCAAACCCCTTCTGAAAAAAAGGTGCTAGACTTTTGTACACTACGCTTGTCTGCTTGGAGGCCTGGACCTTGTCCAAGTGGCAGTTTGCTGCCCATTACGTGGGACGATCTCGCAGCCTGTGTCTGCTCCAGGCCCATCCTGAGCGCGGGCCGGAGCAAATGCACGAAGCCGCCGCTACCCGAGCCCCACGCCGATGTGGTTTGCCTCAGGAGGGCAGCTGAGCCGGCGGGCGCAGCGAGTCGCGGAAGTTCAGCTGCAGTCCTGCAGGTTACCCCGTTACCGCGGGGGGATCTGCGCCTTAGGCCACATGACGCCACGCAGGTTCGTTTTCAGCATCTTCACGCTGCTTTGTTTTCCTTTTGTCCTGTCTGGGGAGGGCGAAGGGGAGCCTGGGCTTTGAGGCTTTAGCCGGCAGCGTGGCGGCTAGGCGGGGGAGAGGCGTGCTGATGGTGGCGGTGACCTGCCCGTGGGTAACTGGCCTCGATTTTTTTTTGGTGAAACCCGACTGCGAGCGTGGTACCTGTCGCAGTCGTCATAGTTAGGAAAAACTAGGGAGAAAAGAATTTTTGTCTCAGGGACCCTGACTCTGCAAAAAGCCTTGCTGGCGCGTAACCGCTCGAGTGACTGGTCCTGCGGTCATTGCAGCGCGTTCCCCGCCCCTGCAAGGCCAACTGGATTTCAGTGTTTACAGTGGCTTGTTAGAAAGTGGCCGTTCAGGTAAACTGAAACGAATGGAACCGAGCTGATGTTGGGTTTGGTGGGGTTCTTTTTTCGGAATAGACCTTGCGAAAGGAAGATTTCCTAGTAGCAAAGGACACCAACCATCAAACTGAGAAGTCACAGGGCAGAGAAAAGAATCTCTGGACTGTCCAAAGATAAATTTTCCTTTCTTGCTGAGAACAATGCTGTAAAAAAGTACCTTTCACTTCAGAAAACCGATTGATTCTTCACAGACCAGATGCAAAGAGGTAATAGGGTTTTGTTTTACGCACATGCAAAACTTGAGGGGGTGTTAAAGACAAAAGTTCAGGCCGAGAGAGAACATTTTATTTTTTTTCTCTCCCTAATCCATCTGCCACTTGGCAGGAGCGCCTGTTTATTAGTTGCTGTGGCCAACACACTAGTATGAGATGGTGCAAGTGCTAATGTAGTTGTCAGAGACCAGCACTCAGTCTTGTGCCCTGAACGCTTGCTACCTACTACACTTGGTTTCACTCTCCAGTGTTTTAAATATGCATTAGCCTTTTTAATAAGGTGATCACACTAAGAAATCTGATGGATTTCAGCTGCTGGTTCCAGTATTTTTACTTCCATTTTCTTTTCCCTGTTAGGAGAGTGACTACTGAGACTTGGAAATGTAAAATGAAAGGTTAGCATTAGTTTCTGCTGGAGAAAAGTCCCGCCTCCTATGCGTCGACTTTGTATTCGTTGGAAAATACGAGCTAAGGGAGGTTCCATCTGCAGACCTACGTACTACATTAGGCAGCGCAGCGGTCAAAAAATTGCATCGATAGGTAGGCTGTAACGTTACTGATGTCTGTAAATAGGTCTCTGCGGGAAGATTAGGAACAGGGAATAGCAGAAACGTAGGAATGAGGTAATAGTACCTAACCCTGGGAGGATGATCTCATTTGGGGGTGCTCTACATTCGTGTTAGAGATTTCCATGAGTAATGAAAACCTACTTTTTATGTGAGTATTTTTCACTAATGAAAAGACCCAAATAAACCAAAGTGGTATTATAAAGGATGTTTTTGTATGGCTTCCTGGTACGACAATAGCTCGGAACAAATAGGTCTTAATGATTTTTTTTTTCTTAATTGAAAACATTACTGCTGAAGTAGTCTTGTAATTTAGTTAAATTGTCATGAGTAAAAAAAAAAAAAAGCAAAGTTGAAATCATTCCACTCTTCACAAACCAAAATCCATTGTTGGGTTTTCCTTCAGGTTTCTTCATCACCTGTATAATTTCCTTAATTTTGCAGAGCAGATCTGTCACTACATGCAGATCTTTATTCTGTGTCTCTCTGTAATTGACATTCTGTCCTCATTTACATAATCTTGAAACCTTGGAATGAAGATCTAAATGCCAAACCCACTCCGCGTAGCAAAGGGAATGGTTTGTGGCACCGCTGATACCTGAGAATTGCTGGCGGTAATTAATGCGCAGTAATTAATGCTGTACCAGTACAGTCCTTCATGTTCTTATGTATCCAATTAAAAGCCTTTTTATTTTGGTATTTGCTATGATAATAAAATGGCCTTCAATTTTAACGTCTGTCTTGTTTTTTCTTCACGAGTAACATTAACACGATGTGTAGACAGGTTAGCAGCGGAAGATTTACCGGGGTAACGCTGAGGCCGCCGCTGGGAGCGTGGGGCACTGTGGACGGGCACGGTGCGGGTCGAGGAAAGCAGAGCTCCGGTGGCAGGAGAGGGCAGAGGGGTCAGTGCCGGCTCGAGGAGCGCCGCAAGCGTCTGTCGGCCCCGCTTCGCTCACCGCGTCGGCGCAAACTACGGTAATGATGTCAGTGGCAAACAGCGAGGGTTTGGTGGAGCTGGCAGGAAACCATTGTCGTGTTTGAGCAAAGGGCAGGAACCCTCTGGGTGCTTTTAACCGGCTGTGTAAATACTGTCAGCGCTCGCAGCGGCAGGGAGAGCGCGGTTCTGCGCACAAAGGCGAAGGTTTTGGGTAACGGGCCCTGCCTGGCTGCGGCACAGACAGGCAGAGTCCGGCCGTGGGGCTCGGGCGCGCTCCCCACCCTGCGCCGCTCCTGGGGCGCGTTGGCTG
>VWZZ01000864.1:357948-369325 GCA_013399095.1 Psophia crepitans | reverse complement strand
AACTCAGGAGAGTCTGTGATTCTCCTGTGAGAGTCTGTGAGTCCAGTGAAGGGCAGTGAGCATGATGAAGGTCCTGGAGCATCTCTGCTTTGAGGAAAGGCTGAGGCAGCTGGGACTGTTCAGCCTGGAGGGGCTCAGGGGGATCTTAATATCTATCAATACCTGATGGGAGGCCATAAAGGAGATGGAGCCAGGCCTTCTCAGTGGTGCCCAGTCACAGGACCAGAGGCAGTGAGCCCAGATTAAAATGCAGGAGGTTCCCTCTGAACATCAGGAAACACTATTTTACTGTGAGGGTGACTGAGCACTGGCTCAGGTCGCCCAGAGAAATTATGGAGTCTCCATCATTGGAGATACACAAAAACCAACTGGACAATGGCTGTAGGTGGCCCTGCTTGAGCAGAAGGTGGAACCAGATGACCTTCAGAGGTCCCTTCCAACCTCAGCCAGGCTGTGATGGTGTGAAGAGTAGCTCTGCCCTGTGGGGTCCAGAGTGGTCCTTCAGGATTATTACCACTGACTCCTTGGACTGAAAAGTTTGCAAAAGGCAGCAAGTTTGCCAATGGCACCAAACTGTGTGGTGAGGTCAACACGCTGGAGGGAAGGGATGCCATCCAGAGGGACCTGGGCAGGCTGGAGAGGTGGGACCATGCGAACAACGTGGAGTTCAACAAGGCCAAGGGCAAGGCCCTACTTGTGGGTCAGCACAATCCCAAGCACAGCTCCAGGCTGGGTGGAGAATGGATGNGTGGAGAATGGATGGGGAGCAGCCCTGAGGAGAAGGGCTTGGGGGTGCTGGGTGATGAGAAGCTCAGCATGAGCCGGCAGTGTGCGCTGGCAGCCCAGAAAGCCCCCCATGTTTTCCACTCCGCTTCCCGAGCCTGGTGGCTGTGTTGCGATGAGCCCGCGGCACCCGGCAGATCGCGGGAGCATCCCGGTGAAACGCTGTGCCTTGCCTTTCAGTACCACATCAACAAGCTGTCCATCATGTCCTCGGAAAACCACCTGAACAACAGCGACAAGGAGGTGGATGAGGTGGATGCTGCGCTCTCGGATCTGGAAATTACTTTGGAGGGTGGCAAAACGTCGACGATCCTGGTGAGGATTTGCGGGCACGCGGTGGCAGGGCGGCTTGCGCGTCCCCTTCGAGTAATCATCCTGAGCTGGGAATTTCTCCAGGCATCCAGCCTTTTTTATTTCCTTCCGCTCCCTTTATTTCTCCTCTTACAGCATGAAAGTTGCACCCGGCACAGTGGAGAAATGCAGAACCCAGACCCCAGTCATATTTTCTTAAAAATAATATTTTTTTAAGTCCTGAGGGGTTGTTCTGGTGGGAGGGGACCCCGGGCAGTATCCGGCACCCGGCCAGCCCTAAGCTCTGCTCTGAGCCCAGGCGCAGAATAAAACCCTCTTTGAGCACGTGCATGTCCTGAACCAAAGGCTTGGTTTAAGCTGTACAACCATCTTCTTATTTTTAAAGATTTTATTTGATTTTGGGTGTTTGCAGTGAATTTAGCAGGCAGAGCTCAGCCCGTCCGGCATGCCCGAGTGTGCACCGCCGCACGGTCAATGTAATAACGAGTTTTTCCTGCGGGGACTGTAAGACCCCTGCACCAAGCCACCTTCCCCATGAAATCATGGAAAACTTGGATAAAATTAATTTAGTTTCTGTTCTTGCTACCGACTTTCCAAAAAGACTGAATTCTTCACGCTGAGGTTTCTCTTCCACCGTTTCTAATTCATGGCAAAGTTTGACAGGATCGAAACCAGCTGCTGTGATTTTCAGAAAGAACTTAGGCTTATGAAACCCTGGTTTTATTCGAGTGGATTTTAGCCTGGAGTGAGCTATGACTGCTTTTCAGAAGATTTCATCTTTTTTTTTTTATTTTCCTGATACGCTGTTTTAACGCTGCTTTTCCACCTCGAAAAATGTCAAGGCCAAAAGCTAAACTGCTGAAAAAGGAGTAAGTCTGGTCAGACTTGGCACAGCACAACTTTTCCAGGCATCTTGCACATTTATATCGTCTCTGAGCTTCGTTTTTAAGTTCTTTCAACCCTAAAATCCCTGAAATTTTCCAGCCTCGCTCTTTATACAATTTTTTTGGAAGTGTTTACGAAGTGTCTTTTTGAAGTTAACATCCATGCTTAGCCTGCTTTGCTGGCAGTAACGGCAGCAGGGGGTTACGGTATTAACCGGTCGCCGCAGGGAGAGCCGCGCTGCGTCGCTGCGACGGAATTAATGGCAGATTTTCCTCGCCGAGAGATCTTTTATAATTTCTTTGCCAAACCAGGTTTGAGGTGCAGTACTAAGGAACGGTCCCTGACAGGCAGGAGGGAAGACAACGATGATTCATCAAAAAGCCTCCATCCCTTTCCGTAGGAGTTGCTAGCGGGATCCATTTCCAGATGCATTCGAGTAATTGAATACGGATAATGGGCAATTACGGGATTGTTTGTTTAGGTTCTGCATTTTTTTCCCCCGTGGTATCTATAAACAGCATTGCTCAGTGCAGACAGAAAGTAAACTGTCTTGCTGCTGGAAGCTGCCTTTGCTTTTTCTGTCCTTCGAGAACCCCTTAGTTCGAGCTCATGGGAACTGGAGGTGCCACCCAGTGTATTTTGCTCATCCGACACGCGAAGATAAACTTGATATTAAAAAAACTGGGGGGAAGAAGCCTTTCCAGACTGTCCGAAAGCCCTTCCCCGCTTCTCCGTGACGGTGCAGAGCAGCCTCTTTTCCTTTTGTTGGGAGCATAAGGAAAAACTTAAGGGAGGAGAAAAATCCCCGTGCGAACACAAGCCAGCGCGGCCACCAGTGACCTCACGGGTGGGAATTGGCTCCAGCAGCAGCAGGAGTTCCTCAAAGGGAAAGAAAACCTTGTCTTCTGGTTTCCAAACAGCACTTTCTGGGCTATAGATTTTTCTCTGCTGCCACCGGCATCCTCCCCTGCGCAGCACCCCTCCCCTCCCCGACCCACCACCCCGGCTCTGCTCGGGCGGGCGGGTGAATGAGATAATCTTTTCTTTTCAGGGTGACATCACTTCCATCCCAGAGCTCGCTGACTACATTAAAGTCTTCAAGTAAGTGCTGATGGGAAGAGGCGCTTGTGAAACTGGTAATGTCTATGAATAATGAATGGTCCTACCACCTAACATCCTTTTCTTTTTTATCTCCTGGCCTTAAGATCTTGCTGCACACCACTGTGTTACCTGGGGTGAAAAGCCACCAAGCAATTGCTGTGTAATACCACAGCTCAGAGCATCCGTGCTCTCTTGCTATTAAAACATTTTACTTCTCTATCCTGTAGCACAGCCGCTAATTATTTCACATTATTCGATATATTCGATACCGAAGTTGGTCAGTTGTTAAATATAAAACCCAGGGTGTTTTCCCACTATCCCTGCCCTGGTAGGTATGCATCCCTCCAGGAGAGCTTGCAGCATCCCATACCATTTCTGTAACACAGTTAACACCTATAAAACAATCAAGCCATCCTAAAATTAGGAGTGAAGCCTAGAAACCTTGCTCAGATACTTCTCCTGGTTTACAAGAGGCTGGATGGATTCTGAACAGCCGGGATCCCGGTCTGTCTGCCCTCGCCTTGCCAAAAGGAGCAGGTTAAGCTGACTGTGCTCCTCTTCCAGCTCGCTCAGGATATCGTTATTTTTTTAATTTTTATTTCGCTTTGACTTGGATGGCGGTACGTGGAAACCGGGAACGGCAGCGTCTGGAGTTTGAGTAACGTTTTGGCAGCCGCGACTGTCTTTTTGCAAATTGCTGTTGCCTGCTGCGGCGAAGGTTGCGGTGCAAGTTCTGGAAATAATGATGAGATTTCACAGCATAGCTATAGGATATAGAAGAAAAGCTGTAGGCAGCAAAATAGCTCTGGAAGAAGCCTTTGTTTTATTAGTTGTTTGGTTCTGGAGCCAGAACCTAGCACTTTTGTTCTGAAAAACTCTTTCTCCCTCTGCAAAGGGGAATTAATGAGGTCTCTGTGTCCATCTGGGCTTATGGTCTGTCTCAACTGGGGCAGAGTTTCAGGGCTGCAGCCTGTGCCCTGCATCTCAGTGGGTGTTTCTCCCCGCCCCCCCCCAACCCCTGAACATACAAACAAAGAAAAAAACCTGCTTTTCCCTTTGATGTGCTTATTTGCCAATAAAATCAGGCGCTATTTGCTTGCAAATTGGGGCACCAGTTGGTGGGGCAGGAGTTGGGACACCTCGCCCAGTGCAGCCCCAAACCCTGAGGTTGGGATTTGGGGCTGTCCTGTGGCAGCGGGGAGGCACGGAATGGCCATTTGCTCCTAAAAATGAGGACCAGGAGGTATTTTACTGCCAGAAACCCAGCATAAATGTTAGGAGCTGGCCCAGCTTTGGATGTGCCTCTTGTAACACTTCACTGGGGAGGAGCTGCAATACATGTCCCTAATATGCCTTATGTATAAGTCCTACATATATGTACCTGCAGATACGTGGGGTGTTCCTCTTGCCCCTGCCAACCAGGTTAGTGCCTGTGCCAGTCAGAGTGCCCTGCCTGCAATTCAAAGGAGTCCCAAAAAAAGCTCAAGACAGTAAAAAACTGATTGAAACATCTTTAGAGAAGGATGCAAAGCAAAAGATGGAAAAAACTTGCACATGTAGGATGGCTTGGCTGGAGTTTGGTGACCTGTCCTGTTGCAGGAGGCAGCTTTCAAAGGAAATTGCGGTTGTAAAGTTTGCACGGGGCAGGGCTGTGCGTGCCGCAGCTGCGGGGGGAGGAAAACCAGCAAAGGCACTAGGAGGCAGCAGATGCCCCGAGCTCAGATGGACATCAGAGGTGTGGGAGCAGCAGGGTTCAGGCAGACAACGCGTTTCTCCCCCAGCTCCCTCATTTCCCCGAGCAGCCCCTGGCATGCTTTTGCTTGGAAATGAAAGCGCAGAGCCTCGTGGTCAAGCAGCGGGGGCCATCGCTTATTCGATCCCTACAGATGAGGGTTGAGTTGCTGTTTGGGGGATGGCGCTGTGAGAAACACATTGCAGCGAGAGGCTGCAGGTACAGCCTTTGGAGAAATTAGGAGGGGTTAGGAAAAATCAGAACCTTGGAGCTCTGTGAAGGTCCTGGGCTCGTGGTGGGATGAGCAGGGTCAGGGTACCACCGTGCCGGGCGGTGCGTTGCTCTGCCGCGGGCTTGCAGAGCCATCGCTGCTTCTGTAGAGTTGGGCAAAATCCGTGTTTTCCGTAGGAAGGAACTGAACCTTTCCTGATGCTAAGTGGCAGATTTAAAAAGAAAACAGGTTTACTCATGCCTGTGCTTGACGGACAAGTCTTTTAGAAGTACCGCTTCCTTTCAGAGCTGGAGCAAAGTGGTTCCAGTGTAACGTGGCAGGTGAAGAGGCGTATTTTGCAGCGGTTTGGGGACACGTCTACTTTTGTAACACAGTTCTGGAGCTCCCCCCACCTTGCCCCAAATTAGTGGGACCTCTGTGCGATTGAAGAGTCCAAATTTCCACTCGTAGCTCAGTTTCTTGACCCAAAATTGTAGCGAAGGAATGGGGAGTGGTGGCTGAGCTCCACGCAGGACTATCCCAGGGCTGGCCATACCCCAGGCTGCTCACACCGGGTTTTCAAGGGTAAAATGAGTTTCCCTGTCCAGCAGTTTGGTTTAGGAGCTTGAACCAAATGTAATCTCCTTCATCCTGTCTGGCAGGCCCAAGAAGCTGACGTTGAAAGGCTACAAGCCGTATTGGTGCACCTTCAAAGATACCTCTATCTCCTGCTATAAAAGCAAAGAGGAATCCAACGGGACTCCTGCACACCAGATGAACCTGAGAGGTAAGAGAAGCGTAAGCGCCGTTGCGTTGTATTCCAGTGATAGGCTGCTCCTCTTCCATCTTCCTTTCCCACTGATTTATCTTCCTGGCGTGCCAGCCGAGGGCTGGGTAAACACGTTTAAAGGACCGAGGGTGGCTGGGTTTGATAGCGTGGTGTGTATTTAGAGTTCCAGAAAGCGAGAACATGCTACACGTGGCCCCAAGGGAAAGCGCCGCCAGCTCCCCGGTACCATGGGGAAACAACTTGCCGTTCTCCCTTTTGTCATGGCTGTCCAAGAGAACTGAACTGCCTCCCGCGGTGGAGAACGAAGCTTGAGCGCACGCTGCGCTGTAGAGAACAGACTATTCTCTTCCTCTGCTGCCTTTAAACTTCTATCCTCCTCTCCCTGGTGCGGGTGGTGAACAGCCTCGTTCAAGCGCTCCCTGTGAGCCTTGCTTTACAAACACGAGGTTTTAAATTCCTACGGTTGCTGGCTTTTCTTACGTCAGGTTAAACGTTCCTGCTCCGGCAGCCACCAAACTGCGGAGCTCATTTTTTTCCCCATTGAGGCAGGAGCAGATGTGATGCCAAGCGACCTCGGGCTGCAGTCAGAGCGAAGCCCGGCCCGCAGGACCTTTTTGGGAGCTTTTGACATATCTGCTGTGACGGCACTTTTAAAAAATCTTGGAGGCGGTGTTGAAGCGGCGCCCGGGCTAACTTGGCCGGTTCGATTCATCACCCCCCGGTGTTTATACAACCGCTTGTAGTTCCCTCCAGACACCGAAAGCGGGATGCTCACGCCTCACCGCCAGAGCAGCGGTGCACCCAGCCAAAATAATGTATAGGGATGGGTCTCAGGGTGAGAGTCAGCACCCAGCCACTTTTTCCTACCCTTTGCTGAAAATATCAGGGTCACTGAGTGTTTGCCAGCTGTCAGGTCCACCCACAAGGCCGGGTAGGACCGGTGAGATGAATCCTGCGGGCGCGTATTACCTTTGGCTGCACTGCTTGCAGATCAGGTCTTGCTTTTTCCCCCTGCTTTTTTCCTGACACCTGGCAAAAGAGACATCTGACACGTTTTTTGTCCCTGCTATGTAGAGTGTTTGTCCCATCGAAGATGTGCTGTAAGACCTTTACAGCACTGAGATGCTGTTGGACACCCTTTAGTTAGAGTGCTCTGCTTTTTCTTTTCCATTTTTTTCATAGAATCCCAGACGGGTTTGGGTGGGAAGGGACCTCACAGCCCATCTAGTTCCAGCCCCCTGCTATGGGCAGGGACACCCCCCACCAGCCCAGGCTGCCCAAAGCCCCATCCAACCTGGCCTTGGGCACTGCCAGGGAGCCAGGGGCAGCCACAGCTTCTCGGGGCACCCTGTGCCAGGGCCTCAGCACCCTCCCAGGGAAGGATTGCTGCCTCCCAGCTCAGCTCCAGCTCCCCTCCTGCAGCTTCAGGCCCTTCCCCTTGCCCTGGCCCCCCCTGCCCTGCAACCAGCCCCTCTCCAGCTTTCCTGCAGCCCCTGCAGGCACTGGGAGGCCACAGTTAGATCTCCTCGGAGCCGCCTTTGTTGGGTTTTTTTCCCTTTTTAAAGCATACTTCCTCACGGCTCAGTTAAACACTGGCTCCCTCATTGCAGGGTGTGAAGTTACCCCTGACGTGAACATCTCTGGTCAGAAGTTTAACATCAAACTTCTGATTCCGGTGGCGGAGGGAATGAATGAAATCTGGCTTCGCTGCGATAACGTAAGTTCATTGCTTGGGCCGGTTCTCTCTTCGCCCTTTGCCCGCCATCAGCTCACGCTCGATGTGCCGTGGAGCTGGTGTTAATTAAAAAAAAAAATGCAAAACGCACTCACATGTGCCTGATCCCGACGTTCAGAGCACGCGTGTGAATTCGGAGCAGAAAGTCGGCTCCTGCTCTTCCTTGGCTTTGTCCCACGGTGATAGTCTGCACGTTGGCTGGGTTTCTGCCTGTCTTTGTGCTTCAGTTTCCTGGGGCTGGAAGGAAAATAAAGGCTCTCCAGAGTTTTATTGGGGGTGGGGGTGGCACCCTCGCTGCTCTGACGGGCCCGGGTCTCTGTTTCGGGGGCAGGAGACGCAGTACGCCAGCTGGATGGCCGCCTGCCGCCTGGCCTCCAAGGGCAAGACGATGGCCGACAGCTCCTACGGCATGGAAGTACAGAACATCCTCTCCTTCCTGAAAATGCAGCATTTGAACCCAGACCCGCAGCTGATCCCGGAACAAATCGCCACCGACATTAATCCCGAGTGTCTGGTTTCTCCTCGCTACCTGAAAAAATACAAGAACAAGCAGGTACCCGCTCGCCCGCTCTCCCGGCGCGGTGTCGGTGTCGGTGCGGATCGGGCTGACCCTTCACCCGTTTCCACGGTAGCTGGCGTTGACCGTGACGTGTTTCGGATGTCGTCACTTAATTGGATGCACGCGGTTACTAAAACGAGATGCCGACGGAAACGCCTGGTTTCGATCCAGCACCTGGGGGTGGCACCCACGACCTTAATTACGCCGCGTGTTACGCGGCGCTGCACGCGCACAGCTTCGGCAGCGGGCGACCGCTGGTTTTAAACTCATTTTAAATTTATTTACGTCCCTTTTAAAAACATGGGGAATGGTTTAAAATAGGGGAGTGGGTTTTGCCCCTGCTGATACCAGGCGAGGGCGCAGCAAAGCGCGGGTCAGCCGGCCCCGTCTCTCCCCGTGCACATACAGCAGCGATGAGATGAAGTCAGTCCCCGGTGCTGGGATTAAAACCCCTTCCCTTGCACAGAGTCCGTGCAGAAATCCCCAGGATCAGTGGAGTTGCAGTTGCTTGCGGTGCTTTATCCAGACTCGGCTGTAACGCGGTTTGCATACATCTCTCTGCTTTTCCGCTGCTTCCAAACGCCAGTCCTTGAAACGTTGCTTCGTTTTGAGTTGCTGTGGCTTGCGCTTGAACCCCGCGCTACGTTCGAGCCGTGCATGACAGGGCTGAACTGTTCTGCGCTGGAAATAAATGCACGACTTTCTGAGAGACATTATGTGGCAGTACAGCGGCAAAAATAAGTAAGGCATTGCTCCGTGGCCTTTCGGTGACTTCATCGTTCAGCCGTAGCCTCGCCGCCTGCCTGCTTCAGGCTGGCCGCGGCTCCGTACGGTTTCTCAAAACCCAGAAGAAGGCTGCAAGTCAGAGAAGCAGGAAAAAATACAACTTTTTATTGGCACAGCACGATGGTTTCCTGGCAGTGGAGTTATATTTTATATAGCCCTTATTATTCTTCTGAATAAGCCTTTATATCCACTTGGATGGAGGAGAGGCTGCGTAAATATACCATTTGAACGTACAGAATACCTTCTAGGCTTGAGCTCAGTAAAATGGAGGCACCTGGAAAAATATTAGCTCGAGGAACTTGCTTACCATGCAGGTACCCTCATTATAAAAATAACCTCCATCGACCCGCGGGGACGGGCGGGAGCCCTCGCCCTGCTCCGAACACCGGCTCCCCTGTAGGCATGGCTGAAGAGCAGATCGCGGGGTTTCGGCAGAGCTTGCAGCAGCGGAGGCTGTTTGCGGGCGCCGCTCACAGCTGGGAGGGACAGAGGCTGCGGGAATGCGAGGAATCCGACCGCGAGGGTCCCTCCGCTTCCCGGCACTGGGTGAGGAGGAGGAGGAGGAGAAGGAGGTCGCGCAGCCCACAGACGGTGCCGAAATGGGACCTGGCAGTGGGCCTGGCTGGAGGAGTTGCAGAGACGCTTGGTCCCGCAGCAGCCCCAGACCCGCTGGGGTGGTGTTCGTCTCCACGAGCCCTGGCTGCAGCGTAGGGTTGGCAGGGTGGGTTTGGGGAGAGCCACAGCCGAACTGCGAGGAAAAAAACCAACCCCAACACCCAGAATAAATGTATTCAGAGCTCTCAGGTGCCCTGCTGGGGTTTGGTGTGGGAGCGGCGTCCAGCCGGTTTGCTGGGGCAGATGCATCCTCAGGGTTGTCCCACCCCCAGGACAAGGGCTGACATTACCTTCCAGCTGCTTGTTGCCCCCAGCAGCATCCCCACCACTTCTCTGCGTATCTCTGATAAAAGGAGCTATTGAATGGCGTAGGGAGGTACTGAGCTTCCTTCAGAGCTTCCCCTGCAGGTAACTGGGCTTGAGTTTGTGCAGAGGCGTGGGGAGGAGCGTGAGGGCACAAACGCCCCTCTGAGCTGACAGCTTCCCCCTCCCCTTCATCCAGCAGCAGGACCAAAACCATCTCAGGACCAAAATTGTCTCTAGATGATGCCGGCCGGCCGGGAGGGCACCGGTGCTCAGGCAGGGCCGGCACGAGCGGCGAATCTCTGCTCGCTTGTCCCCTCTCCGTCCTTACGTTCAGTTTGGCTGCTTTTCTGCCTAAGACATCGTGCATGTGTTTTGGTTTTGGTTTGTTTTTTGTTTTTTTTTTGCTTGAACTTTGGTTTGCAGATAATTTACACTTTTTCTTTGCTTTGTTGCCATATTTCTGATTGCTTTTTTTTTTCTTTCTGCCTCCTTTTGTTTGTTTGTTGGTTTGTTTTTTTTTCGCCTTGCCATCTACAGCCAGGCTATGTAAGAGACTTGGTAAGTGACAGCAACGATAGAATTAAGCTAAATTTAAGATATAACTTAAAATAGTCTAGAACCCCTTGGGTCTGATGAGCAGCAATGACAAGACTAACAAAACCCACCCCTCCTCCCAGAGAAACTTGGGCCCTGTTTGGGTTTTATAATGGTCCCCAGTGACTTATGCTGTGAAACTGGAAACCCTACACCAGAAATTTGCCCCCCTGCATCTTAAACTAAACGAACCTGAGCAGCTCTTTGCCTCCAGGCAGCTCAGATCTGTATTTGCTTCTCTATGTCTGGAGGTACGAAGCAAAAGCAGCTCCACGTTTATCAGCCGTGGTCGCAGGCTTTGAGCGGTTGTAGCTGAAATCCATCCTCAGGGTCGAAATTACCGATCATCTGCGTCGTTCGTAACCGCGCTGACTCACACCGAGCCCAAATACCTCCCGAGTCGTTACCCGTCGGCGCGAGGGTGACAGTCGCGATGCCGCTAATGAACCCCCTCTCTAAAGCCGGTGTGTCTCGCCACCCGCAGATCACGGCGCGCATCCTGGAAGCCCACCAGAACGTCGCTCAGATGAGTCTCATCGAGGCGAAGATGCGATTTATTCAAGCCTGGCAGTCGCTGCCAGAGTTCGGCATCACACACTTCATTGCAAGGTCGGTGGGTCTGCTGGGCAGAGGGGAATTTCGTAGAATCACAGAATGGTTTGGGTTGGAAGGGACCTCACAGCCCATCTAGTTCCCACCCCCTGCCATGGGCAGGGACACCCCCCACCAGCCCAGGCTGCCCAAAGCCCCATCCAACCTGGCCTTGGGCACTGCCAGGGAGCCAGGGGCAGCCACAGCTTCTCGGGGCACCCTGTGCCAGGGCCTCAGCACCCTCCCAGGGAAGGATTGCTGCCTCCCAGCTCAGCTCCAGCTCCCCTCCTGCAGCTTCAGGCCCTTCCCCTTGGCCTGGCCCCCCCTGCCCTGCAATCAGCCCCTCTCCAGCTTTCCTGCAGCCCCTGCAGGCACTG
>VWZZ01000864.1:311136-339231 GCA_013399095.1 Psophia crepitans | reverse complement strand
TGCGGGGAGCCCCGCGAGGGGCTGGGTGTGAGGTGAGGGGACCCCTCAACGGGCCGTGTGTGAGGTGAAGGGGTGAGGCGACCCCGCCAAGGGGCCGTGTGTGAGGTGAAGGGGCATGGGGACCCTGCCGACGGGCTCTGTGAGGTGAAGGGACCCCTTGAGGGCCTGGGTGTGAGGTGAGGGGACCCCTCAACGGGCCGTGTGTGAGGCGAAGGGGTATGGGGACCCTGCCGACGGGCTCTGTGAGATGAAGGGACCCCTTGAGGGCCTGGGTGTGAGGTGAGGGGACCCTGCCGAGGGGCCCTGTGCGAGGGAAGGGGTGAGGGGACGCCCCACGGGCTGTGTATGAGGTGCAGGGGTGAAGGGACTGCAGGTGTCCGGGCCCCCCCGGGGGTCTGGTTGAGGCGGGGACCCTGCCGAGGGGCCGTGCGGGGCTCTGCCGCCCCGTTCCCCGCTGCGTGGGAGCCGGCGGAGCTGTGACGGAGCACCCACCGGTCCCCCAGGCAGTTCATTCCGGGGTGACCGCCAGGCACGCCGTGCTCCCTCCCTTCGACTGCCCGGATCGGAGCAGCGGGAGGTGGGATGGGCGAGAGGGGATGAGCGTGTCCGGTGGGTGCTGGCAGGGCTCCATCCTGCTGCTGACACGGGTGGGGTGCCCGGGGGACACCTCGGGTGTGCTTCCCGGAGGGAAAGCCGGCCACCCTTAGAAACTTCTTCCTTGTTGTACGTTGATCCTTTTGTTTTAATGGGCCAACGCATTTCTATTGAGTAAGTCATATTCCTGACTCCAGAAAACGCATGAAGCTTCAGACTTCTTCCTGCTACAGCTGTGCTGGATGTAGTTGGAAAAACAACTCTTCGTTTGTCATTAACTGCTTGAAGAGCATAAAGAAACTTTATTTCCCTTGTGCTTTGCTGCTGCTGTGTGTGCTTTGTATTTAGTAACCCTGAGCTGAAATTAATTATTTTATTCTGTACAGGACGCTATTTGATTGTTGTTATGAACACTCCTGGATTATAGGAAGGCTTTGTAACAGGACAGGGTAACGGCAACATTAGAATAATCGAGATCTAGGAACAGGGATGCCAAATGTATTGAGGTAATTAATACCTGGTGATGGGCTCGCGGTCCTTTGCACGTGTCGGCGTGATCTGGTTGCCAAAGCTCAGAAAGACCTGGATTCTCACTTCTGATTCTCCCACCTATGGAAATGTTTTTCTTTGCACTTCCTTTTTCCCACTGTTTTGTTTTGCACATTCATGTGGGATGAGAATTTGTATTGTTGAAGTGCTCTAACAGCCTTTTTTTTAATTTTTATATGCAAGATTTTGATGATGGGGATTTAAAGACTGGTGTATACCAGCAGGTGGCATAAAAGAGAGATTTTTGTGGTGGTTTGGTTTCTGGGGTGTTTTTTTTTTTTTTAAGCAGCTTCTTCAGTTGGGTTTCCAGAGCCACCTTCAGTTTTGAGGTTCGCATGCTGCAGCTATGCTGAGATGCTCCATAGCTAACATCCTCTGTCCTCTCTGCGCAGCTTAACAAGGCTGTAAGATGTCTGATTTTGAAAAGTGTTCATCCCAAATACATTTTTCTTTTGGATATTTATTTGGCCTGTCCAACAGTGTGCAACTACCGTACCTTTTGTGGCGCAGCGAAGTTAATTGGAAGGTGTATAAGGACTTAGGAGAAGTTTCCACGATATGCTCTGCTTGTACCAGAAACCCGACCAAGGGCAACAACGTAAAAATTATTTTCCTGTATCCAGCGATTATCCCTTTGCTTCCTCTTATCCCTAATTCCGAGCAATACACGATTCCCGGATCTCTTTAATCATTAACAGGTGTCTCACCGTCATCTTAGCAGTGTCTGCGCTTTACAGCTGGGGTGGCATCAGGTTTTGTAAATACACCGAGCAAACACGACTGCAGGAGAAACGCAGCACGGGCTGTAAGCGGGCCTGCAGGCTCTTGTATCGTCTGTGGTTTCGTACGTGTGACGTCAGTACATACTTAGGTCATGGGACTGATTGAAACCAGTCTGCTGTTCCTACCGTCAGCCTTAAACGGAACGCTGATGGAAATGGTCTCCTCTATACTCGGTAAACAGTATTTTAGGGAGGTTTCATGAAAATGTGAGATGCTTTCCTTTCCAGAGGGCTCTACAGGTTAAATATCCTATAGTCAATGTCTTACCTGTTGGTTTTTTTTTTTCTTTTCCAAGAGAAAAGCCATCCCAGCTAAACACACAAGTGCCACGTGTGTTGACTTTAGATAACGTGCACGGTGTCAGCGTGCGCGCGCTCTGTTTAACCCGGCGGCCTCGTCCGGTGGAGGCTGAGGAGCTTTGGTTGCAGATAAAGTGAACACCAGTTCTGGTTTCATTCACCTTTCGTTCCGTCCCTGAGGAGCATCACGTGGCACGATATAACCAGGGGAAACAGCTTATTTAGAGATTAAGCAACGCTTCGGTTCGCTCTCGTTTTACTCATGTGTGTTCTGTTCCAGGACACCTGTTGCAGCCATGATGCCTGTTGCAACCGTGATGCCTGACGACACACCGATGTTTGACCCAAATATTCTGCATGAACTTGACTGGAGCGAGAACACGACGACGTTTTCTCCTGCTATTTCTCCTTTAGATCCAGGAGACGGCCTAGTTTTGAGACCGCTTTGCACAGCTGATTTAAATCGAGGTAGAATCTTGTTTAATGATCGTCACCAACCGAAGCTGGGTGCTGAACTAGATAATACGTATTTCTGCATGATCTCTCAATAGATTAGGATTGCTTGTTTTACCTGATTTGGGTTATTTTTATCGGTATGGAATTTGAGTGCTTGGCACCGTGGATTGGTGCTGTGTTGGGTGACCCTCAAAATTGGTTTTACTGTTCTAATAACCTCAAAAACGATCTTCAAATTCAAGTCTTCCAAATAACCCACAGCTTCCTATTCACTGCAGCTGTAGAGAGGGAGCACAGCTGTTCATGCTGTTCCCTTTAATGTAAAAGTAATGTGAAGCCACGTATTATCCAGAGCGCGTGGAGATGACCTGACTTCATAATTTCAGGCTCATACTTTTCTTGCTTGAACGTACACATCTTCTGCGCTCAAGCTGTGGTTTCCTGATGATGCATTAGCTGATCCTTGGGCATTGCTCGAGGCGGGAGCTTGATTTTAAGATTACGATCTAGTTCTATAACGCGCAGGCTTTTATGTACAACTGAATCGGATGGTGCCGTGGGGAGGTTAACTCTCCAAACAGCCGTGCCGGGTTGTTCTGGGCTATTTGGAGCCAATTGTGTGTCTCTGTCCCTCACTGAAGGTTGTTCCCCCCCTCCTTTCTTTTATAACAGGGTTTTTTAAGGTTCTGGGTCAGCTGACTGAAACTGGAGTTGCAAGCCCAGAGCAGTTTATCAGTGAGTATGTTGTTATTTCTTGGCATTTCCACGGAGGCTGTGGGAACCGAAGGATACTGATGCTGACGGCAAAGCTACTTGGGTGTGAGGCGCCCGACTGCCTGATGCCAGAGGGGTTTATTAATTCAGCCCCCAAGGCTGCCTTTGGCACTTGGCGTTGGCTCCACTTGCAGCTTCTTGGCTAGGACAGGCCTCAATTATGTATCTGCTTTTGTGACTGAGCTTTAGATACCTGGCAGAAGGGACTACTGGGTGATGGCTTGTTTGGCTGAATTGTTGCAGCACCGGTAGCGAGGCAGAGGCTTGCGTTCGGTTGTAGCCCAACAGCATCTGCTGGTTGGACTGAGGTGTAAGAAAACTTAGCGGTGCTGCCACCTTCACCTGCAGAGGCTCTGGGGAAGGAGGGCTCTCTTGGCAGCTGGGGAAAAGGCGTTTGTGTAATTTCTGCTTTTTCCTGGTTCTGTCTGCTTAGTCTGACTCCGAGTCTTTCAGGTTCTGGGGTCTTGGGCGCGTCTTCCTTGTGATCCTGAACGCTGCAGCCATCTGCAGGCAGAAGCTGTTGCAAGTGTTAGTCTTCACAGCGATTTAATCTGAGATTAACAGCCACTGTTCCGCTGTCTGTCTGCTCCCACAGAAACCTTTGAGCACATGAAGAGATCTGGAGATTACTATGTTACTGTCGTAGAAGACACAAATCTTGGACAGATTGTTGCTACAGCAACGCTGGTGATAGAACACAAGTTCACTCACTCCTGCGCAAAGGTATTTTCTCTCACTGAAGCTGTAAAGTGAGGAAAAAGATCCTGTCCCCTGACTCCCTGCATGTTATTTTTATGGTGCTGCTGTGTGATGAAGTACCTTCTGAGTCAGTGACAAAGGCACTTTAAAAATATCTCCCATCCTTGGCTGCTCGGCTAAATAGTTAAAGGAAGCTTTGGCTTTTCTTAAGGGAAAAGAGCAATTTGCTATCTGTCCCGTTCTCCCTGCCAGCAAGGTTTTGAACTAGTCAGACTTGGTTCTGACGGAGCAGATGGCCGAGGATCTCGCTGCTGTGGAGTCCCAGCTAGACGTGTGAAAACGGGGAGCTGGGGAGATACAAATCCCTCGGCGGGGAACGGCTGCGGTGGGCCTGCAGCTCCTGCTGGCTGCTGGAAGGGGCGTCACGAGCGGGGCAACCGCTGGAATAGTTTGTTTAAATAGCAGGAAAAAATCCAAGCGCGACGTGTAGCGCAGTAGGGAAACTACCGCGGCGGTGTTCTGTTCGACTAACACCTGCCGCTGTCTCCGCAGAGAGGAAGGATAGAAGATGTCGTGGTGAGCGGGGAGTGCAGAGGAAAGCAGCTCGGGAAGCTGTAAGTATTTCACCGCCTTTGCCGTTAATAAAATTGTCTGCCAGATGCTGGTACTTTGTTCCACGTTTTTTTTTTTCGCTTGGGATAGCAACTGTCCTGTGCGGTGAAGGAAAACACACAGCGCCGTCAAACGTCAGCGCTGTAGGTCTGATAACTTCAGCTAATTAAGTGTTAATTGATCCAGCGTTCCGGGCAGTTTCATTTAACCGTTGGTTTTCTGTCTCTTTCAGACTAACGTCCACCCTGACGTTGCTGAGTAAGAGACTGAACTGTTACAAAATTACGCTTGAGTGTCTGCCGAAAAACGTGGATTTCTATAAGAAGTTCGGCTATTCGGTATCTGAAGAAAACTACATGTTTCAACGGTTCTTTAATTAAGAACTTCTAGGCTTTTTTTTTTTTAAAGACTGTTGGTGGAGGAGCTTGTGCTACAAACATTCTCTTCGTGGAAAATTTATATAGTTTATTGCTGCAAATATAACGATCCCTATAAATAACATCAGATGTGTAAATCATGCAAAAAAGAAAATATTTACTGACATTTTAGAAGGGTCCTCTGGGTTAGGAAATAAGCGCTTAGAACTAATTTTTACTACTGTTCAGTCTAAGTGAAGCTTTTTTGTTCTAGCTGAGTTACAAAGGACTCTTGTCAAAGGGATGGTTTTTAACCAAAGGTATATATTTTTATCTCAAATTTTTTCTTGCATTGTATTTTTCTAAAGGTTTGCGCTTCTTTTCTCGGTAGCCAAAGCGCAGCTCGCGGGATTGCGCTCCTGCCTGTACTTGGCTGAAGGATGACGTAGCTCGGGTAGGGACGATGCGTCTCGCGCAGAATTAGGGATACAGAGCGGGCGTTCGTTCTGTTCTTCCCACGAAACCTCACCGTCGGTGGCAGCGTGCCGCAGGTTTTACAGGCGCTGTTTTCCAAGTCCGAAACTGTTCATGCGGGTAGGGGAGAATCCTGGTGGGTTCTGTGTCTTAAAACGGATGCGTACTTCCTGCTGCAGGGGTCCTGCACTTTAGCTGATAACTCACTTGGTTTTCAGGATAATTAACTTGTTTTCTGACAAAAACAACCTGATGGTCTGTGACGAGGCAAAGGGAAACTGGAATGCCTGACAGACTACACCCCACCTGTAGCGGGGCTCTGGCTAGCACTCGGTGGCACGGCTGTACTCGAGCTCCTGCAGGCCGCGGTTCTGCTGGTAACGGCTTCTGCCTTCGGCATAGCAAACCGGCGGAGAAATCCCGGATCAGAAATCCCTGATCCGAATTGCTGCTGCTTTGGAGCATCCCTCTTGCTGTGAGATTGGATAAATGATTTTAGCACTTTTGCTGGCAACGGCAAGCAAATAACGTACCAAGCCCTGGTTTCAACAGTTGGGTTTTGTGCGAAGGGAGTGACAAACCCTCCGCCTGTGAATGGGGCATTATAAACCGGTGAAGGTTCGTACAGAACAGCCAGCCTCGTTTGTGAACAGTTAGGCCTTACAAAATGTTCTGTTGTTGTGGTGTGGAGAGCTACTTTAAGCTGTGGTGGGGGTTCTATTTAATGTTCCTGATGGTACTCCACTCAATATAGTGTTTCCTTGGTGATGTCTGGTTTATTTATTGATTATTTTTAAAAAAAGAAATCTTTGTTTAAGCTGAATAAATGAAGACTGCCAAACGTCCCTGATCTGTTGGTCAGTGCTGTGCAATATGGCTTCTGTGAAGGAGTGGTGTTCCCAGGGGTTGGTGCTGGGGCCCACCCTCTTCAACATCTTTGATGACTTGGATGAGGGAATTGAGTGCACCCTCAGTAAGTTTGCAGATGACACCAAGTTGGGGGGAAGTGTCGATCTGCCGGAGGGTAGGATGGCTCTGCAGAGGGACCTGGACAGGTTGGATCGCTGGGCAGAGGCCAGTGGAATGAGCTGGGGTCCTGCACTTTGGCCACACCAACCCCAGGCAGCGCTACAGGTTGGGGGGCAGGAAAGGCCCTGGGGGTGCTGGGTGGCAGCAGCTGGACAGGAGCTGGCAGCGTGCCCAGGTGGCCAAGGGGGCCACCAGCATCCTGGCTGGTATTAGGGATGGGGTGGCGAACAGGACCAGGGCAGTGACCGTCCCCCTGCACTGGACTNAGGCTCAGGGGAGACTTTATTGCCCTCTACAACTACCTGAAAGGAAGTTGTGGTGAGCTGGGGGTCGGCCTCTTCTCGCAGATAACTAGTGACAGGACAAGGGGAAATGGCTGCAAGTTGCGCCAGGGGAGGTTGAGGTTGGAGATGAGGAGAAATTTCTTCTCGGAAAGGGTGGTCGGGCATTGGAACGGGCTGCCCAGGGAGGTGGGGGAGTCTCCGTCCCTGGGGGTGTTTAAGGACAGGTTGGATGTCGCACTTAGGGACATGGTTTAGTGGGGAATAGGTGGTGGGGGGATGGGTGGACTAGCTGATCCTGGAGGTCTCTTCCAACCTTAACGATTCCACAAAATTCTCAGCTCCTGGTGGAGGAGCCTTTGCCTGCAGGCACAGACCCCAGGGGTGTGCATCCAGCCAGGACAAGAGCCCAGGGCTACCAGCACCACTGACAAAACAGCTCAGAGCCAGGCTGAAGCTTCTAACTGCCTCATGTCCCTGGCTTTAGGCTTAGGCACCCCCTTTTCTTGGGCTTAAGCCCCAACTCTGAATTAACTGTATAAAATCAGGTACTGAGGTGGATTTTCCTTGCCTTTCCCACTTGGAATTAATTCTGAATTTCCACTACTTTCAAGTGGATTATTTGAATTCCATGATCCCTACACCATGAAAACAGCTCCAGGCCCTCATTAAGAGTTAACAAAGAGATCAGTACAAGTGAGGAGCAGGAGACTGCGCACCCAGCTTAGATCATTGTAAGCCAAATGAATTGGGTTGAGAGCTTGGGTTTGTGGCTGCATGACAGTGCCCCTGCTGGGCACAACGCAGCTCACCAGCATCGCTGTGGCTCTGAAGTGCTCTCTGTTCTGTGCCAGAGGGGACAGTCACAACCTCAGCTACCAGCTCTGCGGTGAGGGGATAGGACTGTCACCTGCTGTGCCACCCCTGGTTATTCCTCCAGAGGAAGATTGGGCTCACCATACAGTCTCTTAATAACAGGAATTGGCAGAAACGGGCCCTGGAAGCGTGAACCAGCCAAGGCACTAAACACACTTTACAACCTGAAGACAGATGCTGTAGAGCTGATAGTCCCCACTCTGGGTAGTTACACATGGCACTGTGGCTTCAAGCACACCTGGAAGAACACCGAGGACACCAGGATGTGTGTTTTGAGCTGTCACAGTGAGCATGAAAGTGCCACAAATCACAGCATTTAACAGCAACAGGTGCTATTAAAATTGAACCCTGCTATTAAAAGAGAACCCTGTTAATTTATCCATGGTACAGCAGGAAAGAGCAAGACCAGGGAGCAAAGAAGCCAGGATCATGTCAGAACTCAACCAGAGCCACCTCCTAGCGTAACTACCAGCTGCTCCTGAGGTTTGGCGTTACCTCAGTGGGATCTCATCTCCAGCCCCTTCCCTCTTTAGCACCTTAACACGGAGCTGCGGCTCCCCACAGATTTGGGTACTGCAGCTCTGTGTGGGAACCCAGGGAAGGGAGAAAATTCCACCTCCACTGCTACTCCAAGGCCACAGGGAGGGACTCCTGCTGCCGGTTCCCACCTTTGGTTTGACCCCAGAAAGCAAAGAGCAATTGAAATACTGCTGGCAGTAAGCTAAGTGAGACAGGTGTCTACAAGTTTTAGAGAAAAGGCTTAATTATAGATACAGGAAAACTAATCTCAGGATCTGAGCAACTTATCTGCAAGGCAGCAGGCAGCCAGACCGGAAGGGCTGTAGAAGGCAGCAGTAGGGGGTAACAACATAAAAAAAATAAGGCTAGTGGAAAGTCCTTAGTCCTGAAGCTTGTTCGTTTGTGAAATGGTCTCCCCAGGGAAGCACCGAGGCCCCAGCGAGGGAACAGAACCAGACTACACATGAACCAGCTGCTCTGGCAGGGGAGAGGTAGATGAATCAACAGTGTTTCATCCGTGTTTCATCTCCCTCCTGTCCCAGGGAGCTGAAATGGAAAGGAATTTCATGCAGAAGTTCTGGTTCCCATCCCCATTTTGTCAGAAGCTTGGAGCTGCCAGCGTTTGGTGAGCGGTACAACAGTGACAGAGATCCCAAACACGGGGTATCCCGTGGGGGAAGTGGTGGAACAGCTGAGAACATCTTTCCCAACAGCCAGAAGCGTTCTTTTAAAGACAGTCAGTTACAGCACATCACAAACCCTACAACTGCCAAACCAGCGCCGCATGCTTAGCCCATCAGCGTAATGCTGGCATGCTGCAGTCCTTCAGAAGGTAACAACAGCACTTCCTTTGCTCCAGCTGAACATTTCCTAGCTAAGGAACCAGAAGTTCACTCCTCCAGCACCAGCGCAGGCAGCAGAGGACAGACAGCAGGAAAGGGACAGTGCTGCTGGACAGTGTTCCGGCTCTGCTGAAGCTGTGAACCTTCCCCGTACACAGCACTCCAGGGCCTTCCCGTTCCACACGAGAGGAGGTTCTTCAGCCACAAGGCCTCACCCAGGTGTCCCAGCTCAGCCAAAAGCCCTGCCTTACTGCAGGAGGATTCCCTCCTCAGGCAGCACCAGCATCTGCTCAGACCAGAACCTGCGAGGTACTTGTAAGAGCCTGGACAGGGGCCAGGAGCTCGGACCTGCACGGGAGGGACTGTCCCTCAGCAAGGCTCCCGAGGAGCCGCAAGACAAGGCAGAGGATCAGTGACTGAGCAAAGATCAGCAAGTCACAGGCACGCAAAGGGAGCGGAACTCCTGCAGGGTAAATAAGCTGCTGGAGGATCCTCCAGCGACAGGCAGCAGCGGCAGAAGCCCTGACAGTACAAAATGGCTGCACTGTTGGGATTCACACCTTTACATTCACAGCTACCCGCCCTCAGCGCGGGTTGCTCGTTCCGAGGCTGACAGAGGACACTGGCCGATTGCACGCAGCTCTATCAGAGCAGAGGGAGATGGCTGGATGCTCAGAATTCCAAATGTCTTCTCCATCGATTCAGCTCTTGAGCCTGCCTGTTCCCCGTTAAAGCACAGCCTAGCAGCTTGCATTTCCCAAACACGCAAGTTCTTCTAACCGCTCTGTACCTTGCTCAGCCACCGCTGCGCTCCAGAGGAGCTGTCATTTCCTTCATCTCTTTTATGCAACGGAGCGATTGGCAAACAGAGCCGAGACGCAGAACAGAGGCCACATTCACGCAACCAGTGGCCATACGGTGCTTCTGCGAAGGGAGAAGAGTTAAACCTGCACGAACCGCCTCGACAATTCCTAATCTGAAATCTTTCAGGCCCCAGTAAGTGCGTGGCCTTAATTGACTCCAATGCTTTAGAAACCCTGAGGTGAATCCCTTCGGCCCTGACACAGCCAGCGCTTCAGGCCTCCGTTTGCAAACACCAACCCAGTTTTTACCTCAAACGATGCAACTGCTGTCTTGGGAAGGGAGCTGCTCCCTCAGTACCACCTTGAAGATGCACTGTTCTAGTAGACAGACGGACCGTACTGGCTTGTCCAACTTAAACAAACCTGTAACTAATTTAACAAGCAGCTTTTTAATGATCACTGAAAGAATTCGGCCTGGACTTGTGTAAAATCGGTAGCTGCCCTCGGTATTAATTTAGCACACGACTACTTTATTAAGTAATTAATCAGTACTCTGCTGAAGTTTAACTTGCATAAAACAAGTAGAGATTTTTAAAACAGTATTTTGTCTTCAACTGGTCTCAGAGTATCAGTCTCAAGTAATTCAGTATATAATGACGTTTTATAACAAGATAAAGAATTAAATGCTGATTAGATCACTGCTGTCACTCAGTTGCCAGCAGCAGTGGGCAGTGCAGTTTGTAAAGCACATTTCTACAAGCATCGACCGTAATATATACTGAGAACAAGGTGAGTTTTAGCAAACTTTTTCTTTACTAAAGTCTCTTGTTATAAATTACACAAATAACTTTATAAACAAATCCCCCCCCGCTTGCATTTTGTTTAAAGTAATAACTTTATATCATACAAATAAAGAAATTTCAAGTATGAAAAGTGCATTATTGCAATAATACCTCTTTGCAAGTCCAAAAATCTTGGTTTAGAATAAAACTGTAAAGTGTAAAAAAGGAGTAAAACAATCAGTGCCATCTATTCATTCAAGAAGTCCAACATCTTAAAAATGATGCTTAGTGTGTTGCAGAGGCAGATTTACATCTGAAAGCAACATGTAATTGAAAAGAAGCTATATGTGTGTTCATGGTTTTGCATTATTGATTTTTGTTTTTCCCCTAGTTTTCTTCACCTTTCTTGGCAGGGATTCACAACACAAACAGCGCTCGTCCTCAGATATCATCCGTTCTGTGCTGCTGCCACTTGCATGGTTCCGAGTTCTTCATCCTCTTCATGCATTCGCTTTAAACTTCCTGCAAAAGGCAAGAGGAAGGAGGATACAGCGGAAAAGATCAGCTCTAACAATACACAGCTGTGACAGGACTGCAGGGCAGCTGTCATCTCCTGCAGGGACTGTACCCTTGGAAGACACTCAGCCAGTCGCTGACAGCACTCTTCTTCCCTCGTGCTTCTCCCCATGGAAGAGAAATTTCCTAAAATCCACAGATTTTTGCACTCCCTTTACATCTCCCCCCAAACTCCATTTCCACTGACCTTTAGCAGGGGTTGCTAAACCTCTGTATGATCAAGGTAAGATTTTTTTGGATGCCCTAATCCCCAGTGATCTGTTTAAAGGCACAGCAATTTTTTCATAGAATCCCAGAATGGTTTGGGCTGGAAGGGACTTCCGAGGCCACCCAGTCCCACCCCCAGCCATGGGCAGGGACACCCCCCACCAGCCCAGGCTGCCCAAAGCCCCATCCAACCTGGCCTTGGGCACTGCCAGGGAGCCAGGGGCAGCCACAGCTTCTCGGGGCACCCTGTGCCAGGGCCTCAGCACCCTCCCAGGGAAGGATTGCTGCCTCCCAGCTCAGCTCCAGCTCCCCTCCTGCAGCTTCAGGCCCTTCCCCTTGGCCTGGCCCTCCCTGCCCTGCAACCAGCCCCTCTCCAGCTTTCCTGCAGCCCCTGCAGGCACTGCGAGGGGCTCCAAGGGCTCCCCGCAGCCTTCTCTGCTCCAGGCTGGACAAGTCCAGCTCCCTCAGCCTGTCTCCAGAGCAGAGGGGCTCCAGCCCTCACATCATCTCTGTGGCCCTGCCACAAGCAACTGCCTTAATTTTAACGATATCAATTATGTCATGAACATTGGCTGCTTTCAACCTGTCACTCTTTGTTCCTCTAGGGAACTCAGGTGGGTTTTGAAGGACAGGGAGAGGCAGGGCCCTTCTCCAGTATGTCATGGAAGTGCAGACACCACCACAGGGAAGTTCAGCCATAGGAGAACAGAATATTTAGGTGCTGCATGCTGAAGCTTGAACACAAATTGAACATCCCCTTCCCAGAAGTCTGGGATTCGCTGCTGCTGGGGGTTCACTCCAGCAGTGCAAAAGTCACCGTGCAACAGTGGGTAAGACAGGCGGCATCACACACAACAGGAGAGGCTGCTGACCTGTACTACCAGGTGGAACCGCGAGGGATCTCTCCAACTGCAGTGGTGACATCATCTGGATGGTTAATTTTGCTAGATAGATGGCTTCATATTCCTGAAAAAAAGTTTAATAATACATACCGCTATTAATTCGGCGTAATACTTTGTCAGGATGACACAGACTGATTCAGAGTTCACCAGGACAGACTAGAGAGTTCCTTATAGCAAGGCAGAGATTTTAGAGGAGGAGAGTTCTTTGTTGCTTTGACATGAACAACAAAAACTGTCAGGAAGACAGAGCAAAAGGGAACTGAAAGGATGACAAGAAATAGCTTGAAAAAAGTAACTTTTCTTTAAACAAAGAGTTCTGTAAGAACATTCAGAGAACTCACTGTTGCTCCCAGAAGACAATTCAGACCAAAACAAACCAAACTTAGAATACAGCAGCTTCAGAGATTTGTTACAAGGACAAACCACACGCAGCCTTCAAGTTGCCTGTCACTTCAGTGCTACACAACAACTCCTCACAGTTACTTAAAAAAATACAAACAAAAACCCCCCAGAACAACAGACTCGAAATATTCAATCATCTTGCTGCCAGCCACCTAAGTAACCGCAGAGACACTGCAAATCTTTCACCGTGCTATCCTGATGTTTGCCCGCTACTCACCCAAAAGACTCCTGGAATATGATAAAGCAAC
Organism: Psophia crepitans; assembly: GCA_013399095.1. Taxonomy (NCBI): domain Eukaryota; kingdom Metazoa; phylum Chordata; class Aves; order Gruiformes; family Psophiidae; genus Psophia; species Psophia crepitans. The sequence goes on along the minus strand of VWZZ01000864.1, from coordinate 326,168 downwards.
TTCACGACGCTGCTGTTTCAGAACCTCTTAATCACTGCACAAGACATCATTTTTATTTCTCGTCCACTGCTGGATTTGCTTTGCCTAAAGCAAATGAACTAGAGTACCCACTCATCTTCCTCCCAAGCTCTGCTCTGGCTTCTGGCATTTATTTGAAGCACTTCTACAGCAGAAGTTAAGCCTAAGTAGAACAGGCTGTTTTGCAGGAAAGTGATTCATCAAAATGGCTTTTCAGTTATGACCAGAAAAAAGAAAAAAGACAGTCACCTGAAGTTGATGGACAAATCCAGCATTAGGATTAATACAGAATCTTCTTTCTTGAACATAAGTAAATGCATCCCTTAAGGAGAGAGAAAATACTTCAGTGGAAAACAGCCTGTGACTAAAGTCTCTGTGGTTTTGAGCCTTTCTTCCTATAATCAGTTCTTTAGAAGAGCACAGCCTCTAAAGGCCCCTCAGAACTGGGTGGTATAACTGAAATTGTTTGGGCACAACAGGAAGCAGTAGTTGTAACACACTATTTGCCTGCCCCCACCTCCAGTCCTCAGCTCGTGGCCTGTTCTCACAGTACTTAGAAGAGCTGGTACCCTGTTCCCATGAGCAGCAGGTACCTCCTACTTCTTAAAGAAAGGATGCAAACAAAGCCGCAGCAAAGGGAGATGGAATAACCTGCCTCATGTAAAGTCTTCGCTCAGTCTCAGTAGGTAACAACTGGTTTATCCATTGATACATGACCGTTTATGTTCTGCCCCAAAATTATGATTCACTTACACCACTTGAATTAAAAAAATACCACCTACAGATGCACTGGACTTAGCTGTACTAGAGTACTCTCTCCCTCCAGAATTTTCAGACAAAGAGTTAACTATATGACCATGCTCTATCCTTACCTGTACTTCACCCCAAATGTTTCCATTATGTATGCAATAACTAAGGCAGCACTGAAAAGAAGCACACACAAAAAATTAGTAAAGTATTTCCATTGTTTAAAAAATAATAAATAATAAAAAGCAGGATAGATCGTTTCCTACCTTCTAGAAATCCCTGCATTTCCATGGACAAGAACTTTTCCTGAGAAGGAAAAAACAAAATATACCTGTACAGACTGAAGAAAATTCTTTGAAATGTCGTTTTCCCTTGTTATAGAGCACTACTCAAGGAACATGCTAAGATTAATAGGTATGTCTGTCTTCACTCTAGTTTACTTACTACGCTGTCCATTACTGTCCTGGAATAGAGGAGCATGGATTCCTGCTCCTCTAAGGATTTGGAGTAACAGCCTCTGCATTCCAGGACCAATGCAGATTTAAGGGCCATCATTAGGGAGCAGACAAAAAGAAGAAACAAAACAACCCAACTCATGCACAGAACATAGTTGTGTGTAAAGTGGAAAAAAACCCAGATACACAAAGAATTTTGTTTTCCAGTCGGGGCAAAGAGAAAGAACTTTGCTCTGAACTTGTATAACATAGTTCAAGTCAAGCACAATAAAACCCCGAATTTAAGAAAACCCTCATACTCAAGAGCCTTTAATATACACCACTAAGTTTGTTGTTAAAGCCTTAACAACGAATTAGTAAATGAAGGAAAAAAGTTAATGTGATTTTACCTCCACTTTGTAAACTTCCATCAATAAATTCTTTAGTCTAGAAAGAAAAAAAAATAAAAATCAAGACTCAAGATTTCAGATTATTTTAAATGCAAGTAGCAGCAACGTCTAAATGTGGCAGAATTTTTTTATCAGTCTTTATATACAGTGACAATAATGCACTGTGTTTACACAGACTTAGACATCACTTCAACTGGACACCTGTATTTCTTTTGTACTTTTAACCATCCATAAAATTGTCAATGAAAAGCAAAAACCCATAAAAATGCAGTACACACGAGTGCCTTTTACAATTGTTCCGTCACATGTTACGCCACTACAATAAAAAGCAACTTCCAAACATCCTTGAGGGAAAACCCCCCAACCAAACTCACAAACAAAACCCCTCACACATCAACAGCGATACAGCCTGGACCTCTCTACTGACACTTGGGTCTTCCTAGAAATTCTCCAAGGATCTTTTCAGTTACAGAAGTACATCTAATGAACCTGTAAGGCGAGATGTGATGCAGTGAGGTCTGTGGAATACCGCCAGGTTGAAACAATCACGGAATCACAGCTGATTAAATGAAAAGCAAAATAATTTATTGTGGGGAAAACTCAGATTAGACTCTTAAAAATATACTGCCACAGAGCTACTAAGATGTCAGCAACTGAGATTTGCAGAGGGCACCGCTGGATCCAACGGCATCACGCTTTAGAAAAGCCAGAAGCCATCAACTGATCAGCAGCCTTGTTGGGCCCAAACACGACCACTTCTGCCATACACAGGGAAGCCACCAGAGCTTTTTGGTGGTTTGGGTTTTTTTGGGGAGGGGGAACAAAATGCTTTTGCTCTGCTGCAAACTAACCTAAAATAAAGATAGAACGCCGTAGCTCAAAACTAAGGGTTTATTCTATTTGCAAGTGTCAGTACGTAAAGTAACTGTAACACTAAGTTTTACAGTGTCTTGAAACAGGTTTACTGTAGAGGAATTAGTTACACCAAGTAGCTGTTATTTCGTGTTGAATTTGTTTTAGTATTTGATACAAGAGATGTAAATTATCTTGGGTTCAAAAAATAACTTTCCTACAGGCCATGTTCTCCAGCATTCTCCCAAATTCCATTATCCCATTCATATTAACACACAAACACTTACCATAGGGAAAAATCGTATTATATTCTCAACTGGATTATCTGCAATATCCAAGACTAAATACCTACAACGAAAACAGCGGCTGTGAGTACACAATAACACCGAGTTGCTGCCACCTGCACACACACAGCTGATTCAACCCTGCCACAATACTCAAACCTGGCGAAGGAAGCCAGCACCACCCTCCTGGCTTTACAGCCTGGTCTGAGATCCAGAATTTCTACAAACAAGTGACCTCTGGAGCTGTCCTCGTGAGGACATCAGCAAGGAATCTTCTCCAGCATCCCCTGACAAAAATCACCTCTCAGAGTGGAAGAGATTCACAAGTGTGATGCTACAGGTAACCTGAGCATGTTTGAAAGCGACGTAGTACATACTCACAGGCTCCCCAACAGTTTGTAAATACGGGCCAGCGTTCTCTCCTGGGGCTCTACGCAAACTTTTTTTCCAGAGATACACACATTCTGATTAAGTTACCTCAAATATTTTATTAGCAGGACAAACTGTACTCAGAACTACCAACAATGAAACTGAAGACAGTTACTGCAAACTAATGGAGACTTCTCATTGTCTCTGCCTACAGCTTGGCAGAGTGAATAAACCTCATGGTTCAGACTGAAGAGTCTTCCTACACCTTAGCACATTTTTCAAATAGTCTTTTACAACGTGAAAATAGTTGGAAAACACAGTAAGATTTAAAAAATCTTAATACAGAGTAAGGTTTTAAAAAGCAAAATCTTTCATTATTTGCAGTTTTGCATGTTACGATAATTTCTTACCTAAATAACTGCTGGAAGTTTGGTTTAATAAAATTTGCTTCAATATTTTGCCGTATACATATTACATGGGTTATGCCATGTTTCTGAAGTATAGGTAGCTGTGGAAAAAGAAAACCAGATTTTTTTTAAATTACTGAATCAATCTATTGCAGAGCAATAAAAAGTTATACTTAAGGCCACAATGGGGCTATATCATGTCCTCAAGGACAAATCAGAGCTAGTTTTCTAATATTCAAAGCATAGTATGAAAAAATTTGTCTTTCAAAGAGACAAAACACAACCATTAGAAGCTAAAAGAAGCATTCCTGACAACGATAAACAGAATAGGCAATAAGAAAGTATTCAATGAACTTGTTTGTCTCTGCTCACCTTTCACTTTACCTGCAACTACAAGTCCCTACATGATGTAGTGATTTACAACTCAGTTTGGATTCTTGCTGGAATGAGACTGTAGAAAGCAAGATCATTTAAACTACGAGGTAAACTTGAGATATAAGCTTTGCCTCAGCAGTGGTCAACTTTACTACAGATGCAATTCGCCTTGGTTTACTGCATATGTGTGAGTTCCCAGTTCTAATCTGTATTGCAACACTTTAATGAAGGAAAGAGATTGCCTGATGGGTCATGTGCAAATCTCAAATGTTTCACCTTTCTCTAAGAAAAAGAAATATTCAAGCTTCATATATAACACTCAATTTTAATATAAAAGAGCTCACACGTCAATGCTCGCTCCAATTAGTGTGCAAGTCATTTCAAACTTGCATTTTTCTCTGGTTTGTAAGGAGAGGGTAAAGCTGAGCAGCTGAATTGAGAGAGCATATGTGTGTGTGTGTATGAACACATGCAGAACTTCAAGCAGCATGACAATCAGTCAGGGCCGTAAGAAATCTAACTGTGAAAGATTACATTTTTCTCCCAAAGCAGCCCTTTAACTCAGATAATCCCTCAGGCTAAAAGGACCAGCCCATAAATGTGCCCTGTATTACTTCTACTCTGACATCTTTTATGTTCCAGTTCAGGATTGCAACCAAATGTACACCTATAGAGATAACACTTCAACATATCGCCACAGTAACAGATCGCCACAGCAAAGTCTCTTTAGGAGACACTATTTTGAAAATCGTACCTTGCTTTTCATAGCTGAAGAATACGGGCCTAAAAATAACCCAGGTAAAATCTCCTAGGAGGGGACAGAAAAAACAGACATTTAATACCAACTCCATATTATTTGAAATAATACATTGCACTCAGCTAAGACTGCGGCCACGGAACAAGTCACTTACATGTTAGTGAGAGATGTGCTATCAAGTGTCATTTATAACAGGAGAAGGGGAAAAAAAAATCGGTTTGGCAAAATAAAAGAAACATGATCTTTGTGCAGGAGATCTTGTTTTGGAACAGGAATCAAGTCCTTTATTTGGACTAAATTCCAGTTTGATTACCACACCTTAGCCAGCCCCAGATCAAATGAAGGGAACTCTAACTTCGTATATATCAGTGTCTGGTAATTATTCCAAATCACTCTCATGGAAAAAGGGATACACATGCATGGTAAGTATTCTAGCTTTGTTCTAGTAGTAGGAAAATACCAGGTTTTAACCACTTATCTCCCCACCAACAAAAACACATAGGTCCTGCAGAGCTTGGGCAAAGAAAGATCTAGCTGACATCATGGTAGGAAAATTTTACTTTTCCAGAGCTCCTACTTGCAGCCATCTCCTGAAAGCATTCATGAAAACAAAAACTAGAGTACTTTGGGGATTTATTTTTTTTCTGAAGAAAAGGATAACGTTACCTTTTTATTTTGTACTTGCACAACCGAGATCCAAGCACTCCAGCACTCTAAGCTGGCAATCCTCACACATCTCTCCAATGGTGCTGCCTGACACTTCACCCCAAAGATGGATTTTGATGCCAGCTCTTTTGTAGGGCGCTTTCTTTTTCCTACTGAACGCACCATGGGCTTAGACTCAAACCGTAAATGAAAACGTTACCATACCTGCATCTCTCTCCTCATGGGATACGTCCAATCCTTAAAATAAAGCAAAAAAAAAAGTTATATAGGCACATAAAAGGTAAAACAATTTCAGACATCTTACGTAAAAGAATCAAGATCTGTTTCCTGCAGATTGTACAGGCTACCTGCCCCAGAACAGGCACACTGCTTACACTCCCTGCTAGCCCTCCACACGGACAGCAGTAACAGTCAAGTGCAAGGAACACTACTTTGAAAACTAATACAAAGAAGCCTCAAGTATTCTACATTAGTGATGAAGCCTCTGTGGAACTGCCAGTGTGTTGTACACTCACACCTCAACTTTCTGCTTAGAAGCTTCACTCTGGAGTGGGGAGGGGAAAAAAAAGGAATAAAGTTTTATAACTGTGTACTTGCCATGGAAGCGGAAAACTTCCCTTGACTGGTACATTCCTACGCCCACTGAAAAAACAGAAGATAACAAGTATAGCAGGTAACTCCCTTAAAGTCTACACTGCCTCACCTGATACATTCAGACTACTTTATGTTGAACAGTCAGAATTTAGCTTTAACAATATTAAAAACTCGTGGTCTCACACAGCAAGCCATACAAGCAAACTTCTGCTTTTCTCCATCCTCGACAGTTACACCGGGAAGGACCCTTGCACAGTAAGCGCACGCGCTTGTGCTCAGCCACAAAGACATGACACCCCTTGTCAGTAAAGGTACAGCTAGCACATCGCACTGTTCCACAGAACCTCAGACCCTCAAGTCTGGGAGCAAACCACTCGGGAATCACCACTTCCCAGCTGGCTATTTACTATCATCCAACTCAATCTATCAGAGCTGCCCAGAGCAAATGCCGGCATCAACATTTTTATCCTTTGCTCCATTTTACAGAACTGCCAAAGCTGAACCAAAAAATGCTCAGGCAGACTATTCCTGTCTTTCCTTCTTTACAACTCCCACTGTCCTCTATTAACAGGCTCTTACTCATTCTTTGACCCTCACACACGAAGCAGATGTATCTGAGATCACAGTTACCAACTGGAGGAAAAAAAGGAAATAGTCAAGCATAGCAAATCAAATAGACTGCATACGTGTATTTACATAACTTTCTCGTCTGCTCCACACACCAGCACCTAAGAAAAAAACCTTTGCCATATGTCATTCTTGTTATGTTCCAATCTCCTCAAAACTATGAGAAAGTTAAACTCTAAATATTCCACCTCTGAAGTGAGGTCAGGATTACACCAAAAAAGATCCAGGCCCTTACGCTGCACCACCATCCACCTTAGCACCTGCAGTCGTATCAGTAATATCAACTTCACACTACCCCTCTTTTTACTAAGAGGCACAAGAAAAATCCAGTGCTTCCCCCAGACGCACACACACAGTTACACAGTGCGGCTTTGCTAGCTCTTGGTAGTGGAATTAAAAAGGATTTTAGCATCAGTAGTTATTCTGTAAACCACCTGAATTGAATCTGGGACAGCATTTCTGAGAAAGCAAACAAACATTAAGCCACTCAAAACAATTCTTTGACTACTACCTAAAACGGTAGCACAAACAGGGAAATGAACCGCACCGAAATGATCTCTGCCAAAGACACAGAGGTAGCTAAATTATTTCTGCATGTTCCAGCTGTAAAAGCTCCTGGTAGTAGAAAGTAGAAACCCTGTTACAAAAGGATATTTACAGAACTGTATCCTTTTAAGGTTGACCTAAGAGTGTCTCAGCATAACCCTGTTCTCTCACTGCATACACAAAAGCATAATTCACTCATCAAAAAGCAAGAAAACCCTAGTTTTGTCCAAGTATAAAAACAATCGTAAGTGTAACAAACTCTGAAAAGCTTAAGCTATACTCCAGGAGTATACAAGCGCTTAAGTGGGTTTATTACTCTATTTGTAGAATTTAAGAGTCTTAACGTGGAGCATAATGAAAACACAAATTCATCACTACTTTGGTCAAAGGGACCTAACAATACATCACAAATATTCCTTTCAAAGCATTAGAAGCAGGAAAAAGTGTTAGTCCCAGCAGCTGTAAGCTGTGCAAAAGAAGTAGGCAAGAATTCAGCAATTTACAGCCCAAAAGAAACCAAAACCCAGAAGACAATAGATGCTACAAATGTTCCAAACAAAACACCCCCACACCAGTACTGCCTGCAGCCATTAGTCTTCACCGCTCTTCAAGAAGCCAAAAAGGTACAGTTCCCAATAGGATTCAGTCTGCAAAATTAAGTTTCTGAAAGATGATGTCTCCGATTAAATGTTTTCTTTCTACAAGTACACAGAAAGAGCGATTCTGGTGATTTGCTGAGAGCTCTTTAAGGCTTTTAAAACTAATAATGCAAAATCATTCAAATGTTATGCAAAATTATGTAAAAAAAGAGTATCTATTAATGTAGATATTGGACATCTTATTTTGCGAAACTCATTCATCGACCACATCTTCCACACTGTCTGAAGCACCCAGCTGACGACTAACAACTGAAAGTTTCTCTGTTTATCAGACCAAATACAAGAATTTTTCTAAAAAAAACCCGATAAACCACTGGTGATGCCAGAGCTGGATAAAATAACAGCAATCCTTGCTGCTAACTACTTGGTAGGTTCTATACAGAAAGTGACAACTCACTGGAAGACATGGTGTACAATACTCTCAAGACACAAAAGTAGAGGGAGGGAATACAAAAAAAAACTCCCACAACTCCTAAGTTTTGAAGAGAGACTCACCTCTGACAGATCTTCCCAAAACAGACTGTGATTCACTGACAGACAAGTCTTAAGACACCTCAGCTGTTTGGCCGAGGGTGTTCACGGCACGTACCTGCTGTATTCTGTATTTGCACAAATGAAATGCCAGGGACTACCTAAAGCACTGCGACTACCATCCCAGAACGGAGCTGCTAGCAAGAGAAAAGGGAATAAAGCATGTTTCAAAGCCCTCCCTTCCCATCTACAGCCAGTCTCTAGCTGAAATAAATTAATAGGCAAGACTTGTCTACACTACAGAGCTTGTTGGTAACCAATATCAAACTACATCAAGAGTTACTCAGCCAACATTTAGGGTTATTTTGTCAATTTTTTGCCATAGCTATACCTGCTCTTCTTTCAAAGAAGAGTTTAACGGCAAAAGAACTGACACTTTACACTGACATGTGCAAACACACATACATGTAGAATTTTCCTGAGTCACCTTGGCTAGGACTTCATATAATATTCATATTGTAATTTTTTTAATTACTTTAACAGCCCTGACACTGAGACTTGTGTATGCTCAAAATCTACACAAAAGCAAAGACTGTGGTTTTTAAACACAGCGCAACGTACCTTATGCAATCTGCATATGCCTCATCAGAAGGAATGCAGTGAAATGGATACATGTGACATCGCTTAACTGGTCCCTAACCAACAGTTTCAGTCTTAAGACTTTATTTATCTGAAATAAATCAAATCAGTAGTTTAAAGAAGGAGATCCAATATGAAGTATCTTTACTGCATTTTTAGCCGCTGCCCTTTATCTGCTCAACACCACTGGGCGTCAGCCGCCATCTGCAACGACCCTCCCTGTTTTCAAGACCATTACTCAAGTCCTTTTGAGAAGCTGCACGCAACTCCCAGTAAAACTTTCCTGACCACCCCAGGTTTCTGACCTTTTCCCAACACTCGGACAGCTCTTTTGTTGTTGATCAATAGCATCACTTACCTCTGTACAGATTTCTCTTCCCATCACAATTCATCGCAGCAAGACTCCTGCAAGACTGATGTACGTTGTGTACCTCAAAGATCTAGGGCTGTCAGAATCCCCTTGCCTAGATTTGTTTCCCTGTCTAGTGGGATATTCATAGAAGCTGTAACACTCAAAAGTCTCTCCTCCAAACCTGGTACAACATTTTTCCACTTTCAAGTTGTGAAATCAAAGCTGAAGACAACTGTTACGGCAATGACAGCCACACATTCTGCTGACCTGCTCCAATTCCTTCATCTGCTCTGGCCAACTGATCTCTTGCCTATAAAACTTTGTACCACTCCACACAGGAAATTAAAATTACAGCTAAAGAGTGTTATATCAACAGTCAGAGGGCATGACTACATTAACTGTCAACACTACTATCAGCCCCCTCAGCAGGCTACAGCTTGGATTGTGGATGGATCCTGATACCTTAACGATTACCTTGACACAAAAGCTTTATGCTTAATTTCAAGGCAGTTTTAAGTCTAATTTACACAATGAAATGAACTCACATCTTGGTTTTGAAAGTATTTTCGATAGTACTTAAAAAAAACTCCCAGGTGATATAGTCCAAAGGGAGCAGGGGACACACTACCTTTAAAGACCTGCACAAAAATAAAGCTAGCTACACCAGCAGGCTTTGTAAAACGGAGCAAACAATTGGCAAAAGAAATCAGGAAATACTAAAACAATAATAATGCATACTCATTTGCCATTGTTTAATAAGAAAACATATGAATTAAATTAAATACTGAAAACTAATTCAAGAAAAACATTTGCACATCACTGAAGCCTGGCGTGTCTACCGCTGTGAAGCACGCTACTTTAAGGGCCTCAAAATTAGCTACAAACAAGACTGAAATGCAAGGCCCTATCTTTAGTTCCAGTCATGCTTCGTGTTCTTGGACACAGTTATTCCAGTAAGAAGCTTTTTTTTTTTAAATAGGTGTGTGTATATATACAGGTAGAAGTCCTAGTGCAAGTATATAAAATATAAAAATTTAAACTCTTTTTGCTCACTTGGGATGCGGGCACGGCGCTAACAAGAACGGAGCCACGCTAACAAGGTTAAGGCAGGCTTTGACAGGACTGCTAACCCAAAGCAGCAGCTAGTTAAAGGATGAGGTTATATTCCCACCTTTGCATGGTTGTCTAATCCTATGGACACCACGCTCAGGAAACTATAATGGCCCAAAACTAAGAGCTTTTTTAGCAAAGCTGGTTGTCTATCAAGTAAGCTCCCTGCTACAGGTCACCACAGGTCAGATAAGCGTCGGGACAGGAACAGTGACAACACTGGACGGCTGGCAGGACGGATAAAGCCACTTTTTAGCAAAGCCAGCTATCAGATGGGCTTTGCTGCAGCGGTAAGCCTCCCCTCGGTCAGAGAGCCCACTTCGGTCAGTCTCGACAATGGTAAACACAGGCTGGGAAGCAGCGGTTAACAGTGTTTTCTGTGTATTTGTAAAGAGGAGTCGGACAGCAGGGAGTCCTCATCATATAGGACAGACATCTTTTTGCTTTCGAAAATACAAAGGAATACAAAACCAGGAAGGTGGAGAGGAAAAACGATAGCAGGTGGGAATGACAGAGCGCACAGAGGAAGGAAGAAGCGCACAACAGGAAAATAAAGGTTATTTTGGCCAAGAAGAACACAAGCCTCAGAAAAGGATAAAAGGCAGAAAAGGCCACTAAATGGAAAGTAGAAACATAGATAAGAAATAAACGTTTCTTATTTGTCCCATTCTGTAACATTGGTCCAAAAGATACTTCTCCTATCTTGTTAAATAAGAGTTAGCACACAGGATCATCAGCACCAGCTTTTATTAGAGTATGACAGATAAAGCAGTGAAGGCAGAGTTCTTCAGCTTATTTATATGAAGCAGGTAACCAGGACTGCCACACTTTTCCTATTGCTTTCTTTTATAATAGACTCGCACAGAAACCGAGACTCATCTGAACTTCTTCTTGTAGTATTTCTCCCACATTCACCCCACGGCAATTCTACCCATGACAATAATGGCTCTTGATGACTCACTTTTTATGAGGAATCTGCAGAACGTGCACTAATGAACAAGTTTTACCGGTAACTGGTAAGGAAAAAATTATATTGAGATTGCTGTTACAATCATGACTGACGAGATTGCTCATCTTAAGCTACCACACTGCACTTCTTTTGATATATGCAAAGTAGTCTGATAGTACCCCACAGAGTTAAGAACAAAATCTGTCACCCGATTTACACTTCCCAGCATGACGTAGCATTTGTTTTATATTTCTTTCGCACTATTATGTGAGCAGGTAAAATAAATATTATAATACTTCCTACTTATTTTAAAGTCTGCAGAGGAGGGGAATCACTTTATGTTTAAGGTGGTTTTTTTTGTGTGTTTCCTACCAAAACTAAGAGTAAAAAAAAAAGCTTAACAAATTTGTTCCACCTTTAGATGGACTGCACTGCTGCATAGTTAAAAAGCTGTCAAAAACACATTAGCATTTCAGACTAAATACAACTGTAAAGGAACGCACATTTCTTCAAAATCATGTGCCAAACACAGTTCAGTTTTTACACACATAATATGACTGCTTAGTCAATAAGCTGATAACTCCACTACAAAAGCCATGGAGAGTCCTAAAAAAATTCTAAGTACACCATGAATACTAGTTTACTCAGCCTGCTTGCAAGCAAACGTGCTAATGTTTTAATAATGAAGTGATCTGGTAATTATTACTGTGTTCCCATTACATATATCCTAGTGCTATTCTTTTTTTTGCTTCAGATTTAACGGGAAAATAATTTCCATTAAATTCCTTGAATTATTCTAGTCCTTATTTACCATGTTTCCAAAAGCACCAAGCCATCTCAGTACCAATGCTCCAGCATGCGCTACCTGCAAGTAACTCAGCCCTCTTTTAACGGGTCTTTAGCCATACTGGAGGAAAAAACCCAAAACAGCACTTCTCAAATTTAAGATCTCGTCTTGGACAGTGTGCCAATTTTAGAAAAAGACATAAATCTAAGCTTAGAAGTTATTTCCATGCCATGTATGATCACTATTACTCATAAGACTTTGACACACTCACTATCACCAATCTGTAAAAGAACACGTACGGTCTACAGACGTTCGCGGCATATACCAGAAGTGCTTTGCAAAAATGATGAGTTACAGGTTGAACATCCAAAAATTAAAAGTAGAAAACACCCAGATGGTGTGAGGCCCTCTAAAAAGAAAAAAAAAAAGAGTTCAGTTTCTAACTGCTATAGACTCACCACTGAAAGATGCAAGCTCGTTTATCCCAGATTTCATCAGCTCATCTTGCAGAAGTGGACAATTCACCCAGGCTGCAGTCAGCACACGAGAGTGGACTAGAGCAAGCACCACAAGCCAACACTGACACACGCTTGTATCAAAGCGCAGCATACGCTGGCGAATACCTGTCTGTGCTTGACCTGTAACAACCACGTCTCACCACCTGAATGAACTTTTAAGTACGCTTGAACTGCAGGGAAAAGAGTGACGCATGTCACTAAGTACTCAGAAGAACAAACTTCTGGTCTGTCAATTCCTGAGATAGTATCAGATCAGGAATGCAAAGAAGGCTCCGGCAGGTAAACATTACCAGCATTTCTTAATGTGGTATTTCACAACCTCCAAAAAGTACCAAGAGCCAAGCAGTTTAAAAATCGAGCAACTGGTGATACTACGTATGGACTGTGGCCTTTGCAAACAATCTACGGGCCAGAAAACTGACCTACGTATCCAGGTTTCTGCAGTCTGAGCCCACCCAAGCGCAGGCTGCTGTCGCCCCCTCAGCAGATAGCCTTGCCCACTCTGACTTTTCCTTGTGCCAGCACTAGGGAGCTTGAAGCTACGCAGTCAGACAGAGCAGCTCACTGATTTGGATGATTATTATTATTTCAGCTGTCACATGGTTACTGGTGTCAGCCAGGAGAAGGGAGCTGGGGGTGGCAGTTAGACTGCCTTTAAAATGGCCACAGAGTGGCACTTACTCTTGAGCAGCCTACTCTGGGGAATAAACCAGGCATTCCAAGTTCTCTCTCCTCCACTTCCCCCTCAATATCTTGAAATCAAATCTACCAAGAAAGCATTAAACCATACGCAACTAACTTCCCAAAATAATATTAGAGAGCACTCATCATTAAAGAGCCTCCTCCCCGTAACACACAAGAGATGATCTTCAGCTTCCCATGAATAACTACATTTTGTGGGCAGAGTAATTTAGGTTTCCTTTTCCAAAGCATCTTTTCAAGGACTGGCGCTGAAGGCCCAAGCTTGAAGTCTCTTACACTTTGCTTAAGAAGTTAGCACCACAGGAACTTTGACCATACGCAACTAACTTTAACTTTCCTCCTTCGCCCTCAAATATCCCAACTATAGTGCATTCAGATCAAGTCAGACACAAACATAAGAGTTTGAAGGAAAAACACAAACAAGAGTTTTTAAAAATACTCCCTGAAATTCTCCACTATGGTCCTGCAGCATGTCAAGCTCTAACATTCTATACCTTACACTATTGAGATACTCAACATGAAAAAAGCAAAAAATAAAACCCATTCTGAAGGAGACTGTATTACAATTTCAGTTTTCATCAGCTATGAGTTGCTAGACTGGCATTGACCTCTGGTTTCAAAACTATTTTAACCGCATGCTCCTTTTTAGCCATTCTGGTTATAACCAGGTTTGAAAGCCATCCAGGCTAACCTACTTCACCGTTTTCCAGAAGTAACTGTAAATAATATGATTGATTTCCTCAGAAAGAAAAAAATACTTTAAACCAAACAAATTATAAGCCTTAAGATGGTATAAAATCTGTGTTCAGATACAAACTGATTACAACTTTCTGAAATCAACCAAGATGACCTGTAAAACACCTCTACAGAAGAGGGTGTTAAATCTTGACAACAAAAGAAAACAACATAGTAACTTCCATATTTCAGGTAACTTACCACAATAACAGCATTCAACAATACCTCTGTTAAAACAGAAATAAACGCTGATGTTTATGAAATACACAGTCCATAGACCTCTGAGGAGCTCAGATACTATCAACTTCCCGCATGAACACTGTGACATTTTGCGTTAAACATCTGACGCTATCAAAGCGAGACGCTCAAGGCTGTTTGTGGCACATGAAAACACACCACCAGCGTCCAGGATCAGAGTGGAGAAGCCAAGCCAAGTTCAGAAATCAGACACCACACTGGCCTGACTCCTCTGACACGGGGCAAGGGTGCAGTTTAGCCTTAGCAGATATTGCCACCTGTCTTAGTTCGCAGAGAAGTCCCCGCTCTTAAACACCATAAAAATGCCTCCCCAATAGACTCACCAGAGTGTCAGATTGTTTCTTGAGTATCTATGAGTTAGCAGACACGAACTGTTTGGAAGGGGACACGCAGGTACTCACTGCTAGCAACTCCTGCATGTACAAAAAGGGGCAAGCAGGCAAGCCAGCAGCAGATGGAGGACAGGAGCGGTGACCGTACAAAAGGAGAGGGAACACGCAGTGGAAAGCAAAAGGGTGGCTAACAGGAAGGCCACGACCCGCTGAAGCACAGGAGATGGGACACAAGTGACAGCAAGCTGAGCGGGGGCCGTTACCAGAGGGCAAAAGCCAAGGGAGCGGCGGTCAGGCGAGATGAACTGGGGAGGGGGCTCCGTGCCAGCAGGCACCCTCTCCTCAGCAGGCAGGGCTCGCTAACAGCCCTGGGAGCAAGCAGGCGGGGAAAGGCCGGAGGCACCCCAGGGGGGCGATCCCGGAGGGAAGGGGGT
>VWZZ01000864.1:295613-310449 GCA_013399095.1 Psophia crepitans | reverse complement strand
AGCCGGGGCAGCGCTGTGGGCGCCCCGAGTTCCGTAATTAACGCCTCGCGACCCCAATTAGAACTTCTTCAACAAGCTCTTTTCCCGCCAAGGGTTCACAGTGATCGAGGTCCAGCTTCTTGCCGTCCAGAGGAACCTGGTCAAGCTGGAGAGGTGGGACCGTGCAAACTGCATGGAGTTCAGCAAGGCCAAGGGCAAGGTCCTGCATGTGGGTTGGGGCAATCCCAAGCACAGCTACAGGCTGGGCGGGGAATGGATGGGGAGCAGCCCTGAGGAGAAGGGCTTGGGGGTGCTGGGGGATGAGAAGCTCACCATGAGCTGGCAGTGTGCGCTGGCAGCCCAGAAAGCCCCCCGTGGGCTGGGCTGCATCAAACCCAGGGTGGGCAGCAGGGCGAGGGAGAGGCTTCCATTCTGGTGAGCCAGCACTCAGTTTATCCGCCATCAGAAAGATCCTGCCTCAAATTTTAGCTGATGCTGCAAATGCAGTCATTTTCAAACAGGTCCTCTTCGCGCATGGGAGATGCCTTCTGACACACCAGTCTTGGGGCTGGAACCTATTTCTCCACATTTTGAGGTTCCATGGTCCCATGCTCTGCTGAACTCTCAAGATATCACCCCAAACTATTTGAACATTTTGTTCATTTGCTCATTTTCAAGCTGGAGCATAGGAGGTTCCGAGTTAATGTGAGGAAAAACTTTTTCACTGTGAGGGTGACAGAGCACTGGGACAGGCTGCCCAGAGAGGTTGTGGAGTCTCCTTCTCTGGAGACATTCAAACCCCGACTGGACGTGTTCCTGAGTGATGTGCTCTAGGTGGCCCTGCCTTGGCGGGGGGGGTTGGACTAGATGATCTTTCGAGGTCCCTTCCAACCCTTGTGATTCTGTGATTCTGTGATTTCCCCCTTGAGAAACCTTCCACAATCACGTTTTGGCAACCGTTCCTTCAGCTCTGCAATTCCTGTCAGTGAAAGATGAAAAACGAAAACAGCGAAGGAGAAAGCAACAGTAAAACTGCGGCTCCCACCTCCAGCTGGCGCCTGGAACAGGAACAGACGGGTGTTGGTAGCCTTTGCTTATGGCCTGACCTTCAAAAATGAGCTATAACCACTCCCAGTGCTTCAGGAAACAGTTTGTCACCTTTTACCCTTCTCCAAGGTAATGCCAGAAGCTCAGCTCACTATTTACATCATGGCAGTGCTCAGAAAGTTACTTTTATTGCATTTTCTAATTGTTCCAAGCACACAGGCTGTAGTGCCCAGACCTAGCAGCTACTGTAAACTGAGATTTGCATCTTTACACTCCTAACACAATCATGATAGGAAGTTTTCATACTAAGGACAAAAAAAAAAAAAAAACCATGAAAACACTGTTGCCTGTCCTGTTGTAAGCGTGCTACACCCTACGCTGTTTTTGCTCCCAGCGACGGTGAAGGAAATACAACCACAGCTATTAAAACTGCCAGGAGATGCTGTTAACCTGTGCCTTTCCTGGCAAATCTGGAGTTAATCTCACAGACGTGTGTGTCAACTGAGCATGCCCAGAGTAATCCAATTAGACTAATTAGAAGTAGGGTCTAGTTCACTACTGTTCCAGTCCAATGTTTCAGCAATCTGCACGATGCAGTCAGTCCATCTGCAGGCACAGCCCTCGCCATGGAACTGCTTAGAAAACAGAAACAAGGCCCGGTGACAGATGTCCGTAAGGACACCGACGCCTTAGCCTCTGCCTTCTCGTTTCGGTGATCGCTTGAACACCTACAGCACCCAGCTCCCAGGAAGCGCAAAGGCAACCCACACACGGCCACTTCCCAGCCTCCGAAGGTGCGCGGCAGGGCCCGGCTCACAGCTCCACAACGGGTAGGTACACCGCCGTGTGTGCCTGAAGCGGCACAGGTTCAAAGTGCATGGTTGCTGCCTGGAAAGGAAATCCATCTCCAGTATCTCCCCTACCACCCCAAAAGCTGGAATAAAAAAGTTATATATATATATAAATCTGAAATGATCAGTTTCCCCACCTCCACTTAGATGCTTTTGTCCATAAGCAGGCATCCAGCATAGGAGTTACCCTAGCAGAAGGGTGCATTCCAAGCAATTGAACACTGGCTCAGCTAAATCCTCTTCCCTCCCAGGGAAAGGTTGCCCCCATTTGGTGTGTAAGGCATAGGACTTCGCCAGAGAAAAGTTGCTCCACAAATACTGAAGACATTGCAGTCTGCACTGGCAGCCCAGAAAGCCCCCCGTGTCCTGGGCTGCATCAAACCCAGGGTGGGCAGCAGGGCAAGGGAGGGGATTCTGCCCCTCTGCTCCGCTCTGCTGAGCCCCCCCTGCAGTGCTGCCGCCAGTTCAGGGGTCCCCAGGACAGGAAGGACATGGAGCTGCTGGAGCGAGTCCAGAGGAGGCCCCGGAGATGCTGCGAGGGCTGGAGCCCCTCTGCTCTGGACACAGGCTGAGGGAGCTGGGCTTGTCCAGCCTGGAGCAGAGAAGGCTGCGGGGAGCCCTTGGAGCCCCTCCCAGTGCCTGCAGGGGCGCAGGAAAGCTGGAGAGGGGCTGGTTGCAGGGCAGGGGGGGCCAGGCCAAGGGGAAGGGCCTGAAGCTGCAGGAGGGGAGCTGGAGCTGAGCTGGGAGGCAGCAATCCTTCCCTGGGAGGGTGCTGAGGCCCTGGCACAGGGTGCCCCGAGAAGCTGTGGCTGCCCCTGGCTCCCTGGCAGTGCCCAAGGCCAGGTTGGATGGGGCTTTGGGCAGCCTGGGCTGGTGGGGGGTGTCCCTGCCCATGGCAGGGGGTGGGAACTAGATGGGCTGTGAGGTCCCTTCCAAACCAAACGAGTCTGGGATTCTATGACATGTGATTCAGCTTTCTTGAAGAGTTATAAAGAAGGTACACCACGATAAGCAGATTTAAACAAGTTTTATTCATAAACTGTTTGGGCAAAGGAAATTTACTGATATAAAAAAAGTCAAGGAACAAACAGACTTTCTTAAAGTCTGCTAATCTGTTCAGGTACATTTATAAATTCACACCATCATTGCTAAGAGAACACATCCCCACACATTGTACTTAACCTGGGCTGTAATGAATATTGTATTTCAGAATCGTAGAGAAAACATACTTTTGTAGCCAACTTGCAACTAATGTTACCAAATTATCAGCTAGGCGTTACACAAACACAATAATAATCGAGGTACATTATTTCTCTCTTTTTATACAATGGCCCAGCATGACATGTGCAGTCAATCACAAATGATGTGGTTAATTTAAACAGGTTTGTAGTCAAGCTTGGACTCCAGCTTCTTTGAATCGGCCACTTTTCTAACAGCTTTCATGAAGTCTTCCTGAACTACAAAGTCATGATCGGCACGGATAGCAAACATACCTGGGGAAGAATAATTTAACAGCACGAGTAAGCGGGTGCTCCTTGCAGCAGCAGAGCAGAGAAGGCAATAAATAAAGATTCACTCAAATTAAAGTGAAAACGGATCTGAGTTACACTATCTGCATGTAGGCTTTCACATGCCAGATGTTGGGAAGAGGAGTAAACTTCAACGAGGTCACCTCTCTGAACTAGGTGATCACTAAGAAATGTATTAACTTGTTTTAGATGATGAGCCTGTGGTTACTGTGTTACTGCTCCCATGTAGGCTGAGCGTGCAATGAATTTATAATGTGGAAAAAGGCTAAACTAGCATCAGCTCTCCAGTCAGCCAGGTACTGGGAGACTTGGATTCTCTGCAAAAAGGAAAAAAAACGGTCTCATTGCTGTTTCAGGAATGTGTCTAATTCTTCCAAGATAGCACGACATGTCACGACATTCAGCCAGTAACCAGTTAAAGGGCAGCTCCAGCCCGGAAAGTGTACGGCTGTTTTATGCTCGCATCGTGATGAACTGAACTAGAGAGATCTTTTCTACCGCGCGTGTAGCAGGATAGCGCCCAAATCCACGCAACCCTGTGCGGATCCAGCCTGTGCATGGCAGGGGATACTAGCAGGCATAAGGTCACAGGAACACGGCGCTACTGCTCCTGCTCGGCAGCAGATCTTGCACCTTATCAGCGTATCCGCACAGCCAGTAAGAGACTTGTCTGTAACCTTAGAAGGAGGATGTGAAGAATCAAGTTCTGCGTGGCTGTATAGGTCATGAGGAAACTTGGAAGAAAGAAAAGAGCGTTTGTTCAAGCTGTTCCACCAAGCTTCATGCTGCTGCTTATGCTTCACAGTCCAGAGACGCGTGACGCGCTGTGAAACGCGCAACCGTTCCGGCATTTCGCTACTGCCCAGGCGCTAACATTTCCACCACATAAAAGTTATCTAGCCCTTCAGAAAGGGATACAAAAAGGGAGCATCAGCACACAAGCGCTGTGTGCCAACAGAGCGTTTTTGGCCTCTTGATTTTAATCCACTCACAGAAGTATCGAGAAAGCAGCTCAAATGTTCAGTATTACCAAGACTTAGCACATCAAAATTAAGAGTTAAGGAAATACCTGCTTCAGTACAGACATTTCTCAAGTCTGCTCCGTTAAAGCCATCTGAAAGCTTCACAATTGCTTCATAATCTATTCATAAAACATGAATGCCAATTAGAAATAAATTCACACTTCCTGTTAAGGATGCCAAGGAAATACAGTTCCAGCTAACAAAGAAAGACTTCAATAAAGTTAACTGAAATAAAGTAATCAGTGTAGTGGTCAGCTATTTGTTTGCACTGAAATCATTCAATCAGCTGTTTTACCCCTTTCATTAAAACTGAAATGTATTACAGCCAAAAGCTCGTATGATAGAATTAAATCCCAAAGTTACTAACTTGTGGTTACAAGCGTCACCATGAAATGGAAGAGCTACATCAAGGCGATGTTCTAATCATCATTTAAATGATGTAAAAAACCCAGAAAACTTATCTCCAAGTGATCATAACTCGGTTCCTTTCCGCTTATAACAACTGCATCTACTAGAGGCATTTGATGTCTTGATGTATTAAGCCTGATATTTTATGCACATATATTCATTAAAAAGAGGGGCTATGGTTATAGTTTCTAGAATCAACTTCTAAAACACTGCATCTATTGAGCCTCCAGCAAGTTCTGATTTTTGCAAGGCTGCTTGTTAAAATATTATCAACCTCCTGCAAAACTTTTCAAAACAGTTGACCTTCTGTATGAAATCCAGAATGAACCGAACATTTTTGTCTTAAGAATGCAAAACCCCCCGGGAGATCAGAAATTCTTCAATTTTATTTTAGTTCCATGTAGCACAACGTGCTATAAATAACTCTCCCCATAATTAGGAAGTAAAAGAAAAAAAAAGAAGTGAGGGGACTGAGCAGTGTCGGCCATCGCAGTTTTCTAAGTTTAGAGTTTTTAGCAGACACCAGTACCGAAGCAGGAGAATCTCATGCTTGAACATGGAACGGGTCATTATCTTCGGATTTTAACGCAATTCACACCCCACCTTGCTGCCAAGTTCTGGATTTCCTTTCGGATATCAAAGCTGAGCATCACAGTCTTCCCACATCACATTCAGAAATGTAGCTAGTACCCATCTGACATCTCGCCTCGCTAAACGGTGTAACGGAATGATCCTACCCTGCTTCCACCCCGGTGCCCAAAGATACAGGGAGAAAGGATTAAGTAATTTACCTCAGGCTCACGGTTTGGAGTTTCTCTTAGACTACAGCCGCGCGCGTCTTTAAGGCAACGCTGCTAAGAAAGGCAATCTTCATCCCTCCCGCCCTCCTCCTGCTCCCGCGCCACCCCCTCTACTGAGCTGCAGCTGTTTATGCTGCCAGATGGTGAACGAGATCAGTTCCACTGCCCGGATCGCGCTGCCCGGCTGCATGAATAGCTCGTGTCAGCAATGGGGCAGGTCGCAGCCGCTGGGTCTGCGGGGCCTTACTGAAATAAAAGGCAGCCAACATCGTTTTAAAGGCAAATCACACAGTTTTCTTAAGGAAAGCTCTGAAGTGCCACTGTGAAACTAAGACTCTGGTCAGAGTAACACAGTCATTAAATAAGCCTCCTCTGTTTTATCTGATGGATACTTCTCCCCCTTATGCTCTCAAGAGAGCCCTCTACACCACTATCCAGAGACAGGCTTTGTTTCAGACAAGAAGGTTTTCATTACACCATCTCTGAACTCCAAAGTAAGTTTCTCCACTACCTTCAAGATTCCGTATTGTTTTCACACTTCTGCAGCAACCAGTTTTCTCTCTCGGGCGCTAATGAAAATGCTGTTTAGTTGCATTAAGCTATTCCTTTAGAAATAGGAAACTACCCAATAAGAACCATCTTGATTTTCCAGTTTACAGCTGTGCTCCAAGGGTTTATGTTCAGTTTTCCTTTGCAAAGAAAGGCTATGCAACAATTCAATCAGGGTGCGTTTAAAAAAAAAATTAAAAAAATAATTCTGAGAGAGGAGAAGTTGCGTGGGTGGAGCAAGAGTAGGAATTACACGGCAGAGTCACTGTAACAAGTCACCATCTATATATTTTTTCACACAGAAGTAGGAAGGATATCTAGGAACTTCCCACTTACCTATTTCACCATGTTTAGTGATAGGACCCGCATGAATCTTCAAAATGTCTAATCTGGCTTGTTCATTTGGTAGATCGATATCTAGAAAGAATTACAGCTCTAATAAAACCAGAAAACCACATTTCATACGGATAATATCCTCCCTCCAGCCACTGTGAAGTAGTAACTCACGGATTTTTCTATCCAGCCTTCCAGGCCGCAGAAGTGCGGGATCCAGCGTGTCTGGTCTGTTAGTAGCCATGATCATTTTAACTCTGTGCAGAGTATCGAACCCATCCATCTGATTCAATAACTAACAGAAAACAAAAGTTTGGTTTTTAAACAACCCAAAACCTTCGTAGTCTGACCCAGTGTACTTATTTTCTGTGCAAGCATTTTCACCAAGATGTAAAAGCAATAAATAGGAAAAAAAAATGCTGCAAGCCTTCTAACAGAAGGCCACAGCTCCCTGTGTATTCTGTAAGCAATAAAGGAGAGCTTAAGAGAGACACTGAAAATGCTTTGCCCAGAGAAAAAGATGTTGAGCAAAGCAGGCCTCAAATGTGAAAGACTTGGCTGAAACGACGAGGCACTGAAAACGGTGAGAGTTCTAAAGGCACCAATGGTTGGCCGACACATTATGGTTGTATTGCACCAAGTCCAGGACATTCAAACTAGACTTTGAGAACAGCCTTCAGAATACTAATCCCCACACACGAAGACGTTTCATTGTGAAGATTCAAAGTACTTGCTCTTTGATCACAGTGATTTGATTCTTTATGTAAGGCAGGCACATGCTTCTGAACTGGGCAAACTGTTTGTAAACATAGGCCAACGACGTATCCTAGCTTCAGAATTCTTAATTGTCACCAGCAGTTTTGAAATTCTCCTCACACAACCCAGTTTACCAGAGCAATTAGTACAGAAACAAAGAAATACAACTAACTTCTCCTCCCAGTTCTGCTTAATTGACTGTAACAGTCTTAAAATTTTATTGAGTACGTGTATTTGGGACTAAAAGGGACCAGCTCCACTTTCCCTTCCTCAGGAAAGAGGAGGCCCTCCAAATCTTCCAAGAAGATGCAGTAAGCAGCAGCGAAGTCACGGTATGAACAGAAAAACACCTCAGATAATTTTAGCAGTTTTAAAGATTCTGTCAATTACCTCTCCAAGCAGAATTCACAGCTGGGTTATCAGGATGTACAGCTGCCTCATGGAAAAGCACCATCTAGTTCACTTTAAGCTAAGATTATTCGCTGAGAAAAAGTTCTGCCAAGCCAGAACACAGTGTAACAATTCACATCTGTGTTATTATTTAATGTGGACTGGACAGTACGTAGCCAGGGCTTAGGCGCTCACCTCCATCAGAGTCCTCTGAATTTCTCTATCAGCAGAGGTGCCTTCAGAAAAACGACGACCACCTGCAGCACACCAAAATCGTAAGTTATAGTATTTTATTTTTGCCTCCATATAACACTAAGTCTGAAGACAACCAGGTATCCCTTTTAGCTGGGGGGGAAGGAGGGGTGGTATTTAAAGAGTTAAACGCGCACGTGTTTTAAATGCTTTTTGACTATATGAAAAATATCCAAGCCAAATACGAACAGGTATGGTTCTAAGCTCCAGGAGGAAGCTGAACCACTTGTCCTCTTACGTTTCTTCTAAACAAACATGCACGCACACTCTCTTTCGAGAGGACAGACTGCAGCTTGATAGCTAATTTCAGCGTTAAATCCAGGCCACCGGCCTTACCAATAGCATCTATCTCATCCATGAAAATGATACACGGCTGATGATCTCTGGCATAATTGAACATCTCTCTGATCAGTCGAGCACTTTCACCAATGTACTTGTCCACTATCGAACTCGACACCACCTTTTGAAAGGCAAGAGAGATGTGAGTGAAGAGACTGGAGTGCAAACAGATTAAGCATGTGTGCACGTGCATGAAGGCAAGAGTAAAGTTACACTACCTTTAGGAAGTTGCAATCAAGCTGGCTAGCAACAGCTCTGGCCAAAAGCGTTTTCCCTGTACCTGGATGGACAAGAGATTGAAGCTGTTCAACTAGTAACCCAACAATACATACTAGTGACTTTAAAAAAAACCACAAAAGGGTGCGAAAAAAAGTGAAAAAAAGAAGAAAAAAAAGAAACAAACAAGGCTATTGCCACAGTTTGAGAGTGACAACTAAACATTCATTACCCTTCCGTGGGACTCACCAGGGGGGCCGTAGAGCAAGCAGCCTTTTGGAGGTATAATTCCCACACGCTGGAATAATTCTGGGTTTGTAAGCGGCAGTTCTATTACCTGCAAATAGGTAAACAGAAACTGAGACTCTGAGGTTTAAAAGAGATCAGCAATCCCAGGAAGCTAATGGTACACTTGCCAGTTTGTATTCTTATCTCTGGGGCATATCTGGTATGAGAAACAAGTAAGAAATGTCAGATTGATCTAACGGATCAATCCATAGCCCTGTCCCTGCTGTTCAGACTTCAGCTCTCCTCACTGAGTCTGTTGTTCAGACTTCAGCTTGCTCCTCTCAACGCTCTTTGCTCAAACCATGTTTTGCTACTTTCATGATACAGCTACCCAGAGAGATTCTAGTAGGTTTTGTGCAAAATTCAAGCTTGGTTTGTTGGCTGTCAATCCGAGTTATGTGCTTCCACTTGACTTCATGGCACTGCCTTAGCCTAAAGTGTCTTGGATCCTCCAAACCCTCTTCTTTTGAGGATTTTCTTCATTGTAGTATCAATCTAAGCTTCTCTAACAGTAGAGATGAGTTATAACCAGTTGAGAACTGGGTTTTGGCGTTTAGAATAATCAGTAAGGCGTTTCTGCACTGAAGAACTTCACTCAGAACACACACTGCTATTTGATAAGTGTTTCTGAGATACGGATACCTCTCGCAGCTCTCTGATTTGTTCTGACAACCCTCCGATCTCAGAATATGAAACATCCCCCGGATCTTCGTGAGACATATTATAAACCAACGGATCCACTTCCCTTGGCAAGTATCTGGAAAAAAAAGAGAGAGTTAAGAATAAACATTTTTTGTTGTGCAGACACATGTATAAAGTTATTGCAATACATTTTATTGCCACTATGAAAACTATTTCTTCTCCTCCCATCTTAATAACGACCATGTTTGTTAAAAACCACAATAAACCCCAAACCTATTTCAAGTTTTAAACCAACCAACCAACCAGAAGTTTAGAATACTATTGAAAATGCTGAGTTGTAACTGAATTGTTTCTGTAAAGAACAACAAATTTCTGTTTAAAACATATCTAACAGACACGAAAATTTTCCCTCAAAGTAATTTGTCCTTCCCTAAACACCGCTTTGCAGAAAACGCTTACAAAACATTACAAAACTGATTATTCAACCCTTTGTGCAACCTGCTCAGATCCCTAGTTTTCCCCTTTTATACAATGAGCAGAGGAGCAGCTGTAGAGCAGAAACCTACCTCATAATAGTCAGAGTGGTCATATCCAGAGCAACTCTTGTCCCCGGCTTCAGCTTACTTTTGTCGAGCTAGTCACAAAGAAGGTATTTTTATTAGAACACGCTCCAAAACAACATCGGGTTTTAACCAAGACATTTACTGTAGCTTGCACTCTTTGCTCAATCACACACAAGAAGAAACCAAGGCTACTGAGTTACGTGCCACGCAGTGCATTTAATAAACACTGTGTCCCCCTCACCATTGTTTTTTGGGAATGCTTAAACTGGGAAAAAACTGTTTCATGAGAACGTGATCTTTGGGAGAAGTGATCCAGGAGCTGGCCTAGACCAATGAACCTGTTGGTTGTCACAGCTGGACACCAGCAAAGCTAAACCAGACCACAGGAAGGATTTTTTTGAATGCTGAAAGAGAACTTGAACAGCAAGTCACTAACTTATCTCTGCTGCTTTTGAAAATAAACACTACTTTCTAGACCACAATTAATGGATTTTTGATTTTTTTTTTCTGCTGTCGATCTGACTGGGTTAGTGAGAGATCTAATCCTCCCTCTGCTCCACACACGACACAACCAGCTGTTGCAGAACAAGCAAGCAATCCTCCCTTAAGGACACAGAGCAGTCTGCCCATCTGAGTCCAAACCTGCCCCCTTCTGCTCAATGGCTCTCTCATTTCAGGACTGCCAAGAAAGGTGATACATCTTCCTAACTTATTCTCTCCAAGCCTTTCCTCATTTCCACATTTTTCACATATCCAGTTATATCCCATTTTCGAAGTCTTCCGTTCCAGTTGTTATCCTTTTTTTATCGTTTACCTCAGATGCCTTACTCGTCTGCCTCAGCAGTTTTTGTCTGCTCACTCCATTTTTATGAGATTTTGAAACATGTTACCAGTCCTATTCCAGTACACCCTGCTAATTTCTGCTGGGATTAAAGCTACTAACTTGCATTTCTCACCTTGCTTTTAAGAAAACTGGCGTAGGAGAGCAGCCTCACCTCTCACACAACACAACCTCAAACAAGCACAGGGATCACCTCACTACTCCGATTTCTTCCACTTTTGAAGATTATAAAACCTATTTATTCTGAGCTTTACCTACATGGCATCTGAACAACAGGGGTTTTGACAAGTGCTTGTAAGCACTGCCTGAAGCTTCCCCCTGCTGAGGGTATTTGTAAGGTCCCTTGCCCACGTGGGTTCTTTAGTCTCTGGTAGCGTTCAGGACCAGGCTGTCACTCCTCCCTTACTGGGGTCACTAATAAGACCTCTTTCCAGCTGCCTAATCTCAAGAAATCTGTAAAAGCTTGAAATGCTACCAGATTCAACATCACCCAATAGGTTTAAGTTATCCAGCAGTGAGAAGAAAACAAAGAGAAGTCACTGGACCTTGAATTCCTTAGGAAGTTCACTTTAGATCGGGAAGTAATTTTGTTTCGATTTAAACAGCGTCGCAGCACAGCACAGCCACAAGGACTTTGATCAAAAACTCGTCTGTGAAACACTCCGTGGGAAATCATCTGCCTTGATATTCTGATATTTTTAAAACAATCATGGATACGTTTTTTTAGGCTCTGGTATCAAACCAAGGATCTTTTCTGACCAAAGAGTGTTTTTACTGAAGAATAAACTTGAAACTACGTGCTGCAATGCCAGGCTCATTCAAGGACAACCTATTCCTTAGCATTTTTCTCCATTTCAGCACGGAATCTCCAGACTACCTCACGTGCCCCTAAGTGGACCTAAGTATACTTATGTTCCAGAAAAATAGTTTGTTCATTCTGGTTAAAGAAAATAATGATTTTGCACCATAACATCTTGAAAGGGACAAAGCTTAAAGTCACGTGTTTAAAGAGCATATCGATAACCAACAATCCTTGCAGATGCTTTATGCAAGCAAAACAGTTATTACATCAGTATGCTCGAGGAAAGTCAAGGGTATCTGTATATATACACTACATGAACTAACGCACTTACGGGTACCCACATTTCCCAGACAGTTTGTCTGGAAAAGGAGGAAAAAAGATTCATCCTCACCAAGAAATACGCATTGACAGAGCAAATGGCACAGGAAAATACTTGTTGCGTGAGTTTTGCTCTCTGCTTTCTGCTAAGTATTGTTACTTGTGGGCCTTCACCAGGAATTCCCCTGACAGCTAGAAACGCCTCCTCCCGCCCCTCTTTTTAAATTCTTCAAAGTACAGCAGGCTCCCCGCTCTGCCCCTCGCTCCTGCAGCCACCACACCACCACTACGGCTGAATCACCGAAACAAAGTCGGTTAATTTTTGTATGCCGAAGTTTCGTTACGCTGTTCTTCAACTGAACTTCCATGTACAAACCTTAAGCTAATCCAGAGATTCTGGGTAACACGAGACATTTGCATGGTAGTCCTGCAAACACCTTTTCTTTCTTCACCTAGAATCAGTAAGTGTTCAAAACTCTAAAGAACATCAGCTTCTCTTCAGAAAGACACAGAAAAGCCAAAGCTCTAACATCACTACCACATCTGTTCTCCTTTTACTGAAGGAATTTTGATTTTTCACAGTTTCCATAATACAGAACATGCTACGATCACGATGCGTTCAAAGCTCAACTGCAGCTACCTTTCCCTACCATAGAGGAACCAATTCAAGACGCACACAGAGGTCACAGCTGGTAAAAGATGTTACACGTATTTGTGCATTAAAAGAACTAAGTAAAACACCGCTGCCTTCTCAGGATATGCGACCCTTCACTGGGGTCGCTGTTCTCTGCTCATACGTATTTCTCTTAGCTTCCGTTTCTCAAAGTTAGGGATGAGCATGGTAAAATCTAACTAGAGATTCACTTTCGCTCCCCCAACAGCTCTGCAGTTGCAGAACATGTTCACTAAGTATTGTCGTTCTGCTTAATAGGCAGTGTTGGTAAGGAACAGCCCATCTACGGGGTTTGATTACTGTCAGTGGGTCACATTCCGTGCTCAATTAACCAACAAGCAGCTTTTAAACCACGTCTGCACTACACCTTTATAATTCTCTGTAAAAATGAAAAGCAAGGAGTACCTCTTAGTGGTTCTTGCTGACTATCGCAGAAGATGGATTATGCTGTAAACAAGGTTCTGTATTAAAGCGTCTAACTTCTATAGAATCTGGCGCAGGTAAAAAAAAAGCTGTTGTCTCAGACTAGAAGTGATGATGACTTTTTTTTTTTTTTTTTTAAGATCATCAAGAACATATAAAAACCCCTCAGGGTGTTCAGAACAGGGGCCTTACATACCACAATTATTTATTGGAGTGGAAAAGCGTTGGGAAAAAAAAAATATATGAAGATATGTAGTTCTGTAACATTAAATCTACACCTCAGCACTACGACAGTAACAATGACATGCAAGGGGCACCTCACACAGTTGCTTATAATTTTCAGGGAATTCAGGATCAGGCAGAAAGACAGAGCTCCAACACAAGGAAAAGAATAAACCACCAGGAATGCTGTGGACTACTTCACCTTTTCTAGGGCGTTACACTACCACCAGCTAGGAAAGGAGAGGCCAAGCAGACACCAACATAAAACAGCCACATACACCTTCCCACTCAGGACCCAGTTTATGAAAAGCAATGCTAATATTCAGGACCGAAGCAAACTTTTAACGAACGCTCACACAGATTAGCTACCTGACGACGACAGCCAACCACGTATCTGGGTCCGTTCGTAGCCTTCACAATGACTGGAGAGAGAAGATCAAAGAAAACCATCAAATTTGCTTGATTGGCTGCTCTGAATTACGCTTCTGAACCATATTTTTCTGCCAATACTCTTAATCCATTACTCCTCCAAATCTTTAACTAGGAGTTTCAAGATTTCAAAAACCATAACAGTCCAGCCTACTTACATTTCTCTTCTGTTAGCTGTTTAAGAACTTCGCCAACAATCTGCAAAAGAATAAACACAGATGAATCACCACTGCAAAACATTTAACATGTTTCAGGACGTGGAAGATGACTGTCAGCTTTGAAAGTCTTTCTCCTGCTTCACACTGTTTGCCAGCACTTTTATTTCTTTAACACATCCCCGTCCACTGGGACAAACCGAAAGCCTCTCCAGCCCATACGGGGTGTCTGTTCCTGAGGGGAAGGGCCCTGTACCATTCCAGTTCACTCTTTCTCGATATCAAAAACAGACTTAACTGCTACTTCCAAGCAAGTTCACTGTCAACCACCACCACTGCTTGCGATGGCTGTTTCCCTTACGTACCTGCCCGACACTCTGCAAAGCCTTGAGATCATTTTCTGATTTTTCATACTGCTTGGTGAGCTCTTTCAGCTGTTCCCTTACTAGAAAAACAAAGAAACATGGATTTTTTTTTTTAAACTCTCAATCCAACAAGAACTCAGAAAAGCAGCAGGTAGAGCCAAACCATGGGAGATGTGCACACACAGCATGTCACCTCCACGCAGCGACCCCGCTCCTGGAACTGCACGCCCTCAATGCAGTGTCACGTCTTATTGGTGAAAACACTCTGAAGAAGGCACCTAAAAACCCAGTCTAGAGTGTTAAAACCCCAAATTCGGAGGTGTCAGCGCCTCTCCACAGCACTGACATCAGTACGGCGGGGCAGCTACTGCCAGAGCGGTGTGACAGGCGACGTTTGCGAGAGGAAAATAAAAGCCTGACAGAAAGACCTCCCGGGGGAAGAGGTTGAGGAAACAGAGTGGCGCGGCTCGCCGTGGGGGGCGGCGGGGCTTGGCCCTCCGCCCCAACGCGAGGGGGGTCCCCAGGGCCCGGGCTGCCCCGCGGGGCTCTCCCGAGGGGAGAGGAAAACAGCCACGGCGCTGGTAAAGGGAGCCGCGACACCAGGCTCCGCCGCCGCGGCCCGCAGCGCTCAGGCCCGCCCGCCC
>VWZZ01000864.1:276131-294661 GCA_013399095.1 Psophia crepitans | reverse complement strand
GTGGGGCTGGTGCGGCGAGATGGCGGCGGGCAGCGGGTCGCTGCTGCGGGTGTTGGGGCTCGCCGCTCTGCTCCTACCGGTGGTGCCCCGCGGGTCGCCCGGCGCGGCGGAGCGGCGCTGCTTCTGCCAGGTGGGTTCTGCGGGGGGGCGGCCCCTCCCTGAGCGGCGCTGGGTGCTAATGCCTCGGCTCCTCTCTGGGCATCGGAAAGCTTGCTGGAAGGTGCCCAGAGCGAGGGGTGGGTTCTGCCCCCTGGGCAGCCCCGTGCCCTCCTCCTTGCCGCCTGGACTGTGTTCTCTCCTTGCCCCTAGCAGGAAAGGTGAGTGTTTCAGCTGGGGGAGGCTAGGGTTCTGCCCTGACCACCCAGGAGCCTCTCGTTGGGTGTTTCAGGAGTATGTGTTATTATACCGTCCAGCAGCTGCCTCAGCCCTCTCCTGCAGGTCTGCCTCGCTGTTCCTCCCAGCACTGGTGTCCAGGAGTGTGGCTGCAGCAGGCACCGGCTGCCCTACCCTGTCAAGCTCAGGGGTGAGCTGGGCTGCCCTGCCCTCCTCATTAAAGCTCTTCCAGCGTTAATTCCTCTTGCTGATGTGCCAGGCACGTTACTGTCCGACTTGGTGCACCTTCTGTTGATGCACAGTAATGACAGACCTGGGTACAGTCAACCGAGAGAGGAGACCAGACAACTGGATTTGGGGGAATGGTTGTTATGCAGATCATTTTGATTTAACTTTGCACAAGCACGCTTACATTATACCATCTTCACCCCTTGATCATGCAAGTATGCTTTAGTTTTGTTGCCCTTTAGAAGAGGAAGCTGGTCTAAAGCCTGCTGTTGCAGTAGTAACCTTCTAGTGCTTAAATGCGAGCCAGAAATTGAGAGTGGAGAAGGAAAACAAATGCAGCTGTGCACTTGGTTTTGCCTGCTGGGTGGCTCATGACACTTTAGTTTCATGTGGAAATGGTAGATAAAAGATATGCTGATAAAGAATGGAAAAGCATGCGTTTTGATTCTCTATAGATACCTGCTTGCTTGTATGCTTCCTGCTTAGCAGTGAAATTTGTCTCCGAAGGATCGAAGTTTGAGTTAGGAGTGTGGCATGGGGTAAGAAGCCCGAATCGCTGTATAAACTGGCATTCTGGCATGGTATGGCTTGCAGGCTTTTTTTTCCTTGGGTAGAAGGAACTGGCATTGTACTCTGTACGCTTTTGGTTTGTTGCAACGCACTTCTTGTTTAGGGGGTAGCATATGCTTTAGTTTAGTTTTCAACACAAGTGTTCAGGTTCAAGGTTTTTCCAGACTTTATTGCCTTTGGGAAAGCATGTTATGTAGGGCAGCATCTCTCAGCCTCACTAACCACTGAACCTTTTAAAAACACATCTGAGGGCTGCCTCATCTTTTTATTAAAAAAAACCAAAACCAGAAGTCTGCCGATCACCTTGTGCAGAACTGGTCTGGTGGTTTTTATTTGCCACCAAATAAAATACAGGGCAAGCCTTAAATGGTATATTTTACCCTCCTTTGTTTGAACGCTTGAATTTCCTCCTGTGAAGTATCTCTGGCTGTCTCAGGGGCTTGTCAGGTTAAGAAACCTTGATGTATGGTGAACGGAAGAGCTTTGACTTGTCCATCAGCCCGTGTTGGGAGTGGTGACAGACTGCCTTTGAGCGCACTTGCTGCAGCAATGTTTGAGACGCTGACTTAAACGGAATGTAATTCTGGAATGGGAGCTGTGCTCTTGTCTGCCTGTACTCCTAAGACCAGGGCCTCACCTGCTCTTTTTTTGACTGTTATTGTAGCTCTTCGCTGTCTCAGGGAAGTTGCTAACCAGTTCTGAAACTTTTATTAGACATGCCCACCTGTTACTAAAACCACTTAAAGTTTCACATACTGTTTCTGCTTTCCAGTCTGCCTCAGCAACACTGAGTAACGCTTTGGTATTGGAGTTCCCTTGAACTTTACAGATAGCTTGTCCCCCACCCAGATATTTCTGTTTGCATTAATGCTTTAGTCAGCCGTGAATCAATTCTCCATATTCCTAGTAATTATTGCTCACTTGCTGTTTACAGACTGATGTAGCTGCATTAAGGATGTGCTGCAGGTGTTTG
Source organism: Psophia crepitans (assembly GCA_013399095.1). NCBI lineage: Eukaryota > Metazoa > Chordata > Aves > Gruiformes > Psophiidae > Psophia > Psophia crepitans. The sequence continues at coordinate 292,557 of VWZZ01000864.1, read as the reverse complement.
GCAGGCTGGGATTTTGGCTAGGTTTCTGGTCTGGCCGAGGGCTGGTTTCCTTCAGGGGCTGTTCTGTGGCCAGTACTGTCATTAGTGGTGAGTCCGGGCACTGAGAGTTACCTCATTGTTACCAGACTTTCTTTCTGCTCTGGCATTCTTGTTGAATTGGTGTTCACCCGGTAGCCTTTGGGGCAGGAATTCATACCTAGCACAGTTCCCGATCTCTGTGGGGTGTCTCGAGAGGTGCAGGCAGCTGCACATCCTTCTTTGCTCACAAATGCTTGAAGGTGCCATCTAACAGCACTTCATCCTCTGTGGTTTAACTGTGTTCTGAGGCTCCCATGTGAGGTTTGCTTCTGTGTGAGCTCCAGAAGCCCCAGTCCTTGTTTTCTGGGCAAAAGATGGGGGAGAAAGCACCTGGGTTGGCATAGACTGCTTCAAGGGCAGAGGCTGGGCATGACGGTCCTCATCTAGCTGCCAGCTGCTTGCTCCAAGTCCCCTGGCGAGGATGAAGGAGAGACTGTGAGTGCCACAGGCCGGCAGAGCCACAAGTCACTTGTGAAGACAGCTGCAAGGAAGCTTCTGCTGGGACAGCAGAGAAAGCATCTACCTTTTGTCAGGCTGGGGCTGGTGGGCCTCACCGAGGAGAGCAGGCAGCTGCCAGTGAAGTTGGTACAGGCTAAAAGCAGTTCCTCAGCAGCTATAGTATTCCGTTCCCTGTGCCCTATGGTAGCTGCAAGTGGGAGATGCAGAAAAGAGTTTTCCTTCTTTCCTGCCCAGCTGTGCAGTAGATAGTGGTGTACAGGTCTGGAACTGAGCACATCGCAAGAGAAGAAAGCCTCAGATGCCCAGGAAGCATTTCCGTGACGGTGGGGGAAGCAGAAAGAGGTGAGGAGAGACAGAGCAGCAGTACACGGCAGAGCAGACTGACAGGAGCCTGGGATGGAGGGAAAGGCAGATGAAGCAAAGGCCAAACCCAAGGATTGTGCAGAGACCATGTGTGGCGGTGTTTCAGCCTGTTACGCACACAAGGCGGGTGCAGCGTTGTTGAGGGATTGAGAGGAGCAGCTATTGCAGAGGACCGACCAAACACCTTCCTCCTTGCTGGCTCAGCAGCCGGCGCCACTTGTGTCACGTCTGTTCCAGCGGCTCCGTTGCATCTCTTTCCGCTTGGCAAACCCAGCCCTGCCGCTCGCTCTCATGCCAGGCTCTCACACCCTAGCTGGGTGGAGTGCAGCCCGTCGCTGCCGCTCAGCTTGGTGATTCAGGGATGCCAGCAAGCACATGGCACGTGTTTGGCACTGGATCAGTTTATGTTTCATCTTAAACAACTGTTCTAACTATTACAGGCTGACGATGTAGATAAATGTTGGGGTGGGGGGAAGTGTTCTAAACCACCACCCATTTTTAACACATGCTGTAGCTCAACTGCTCTGACAGCAGGAATTGCAGGCCGAAACTGCCCCGGCTGTGTATAGGGCTGGAGGAAGCAGGTGCTGGGTGGTGGGCATTTGCAGAGCAAGAGGGGACTTCTAGGGTGAAGAACGTGGCCTGCCAAGTGGTCTGGTACAGCTCACTTCCCTGTGTCTTAATGTGTCAGTGCTGTTTGGTGGCAGCATCACTGGGGCTTTCATCTTGGTCTCTGAGGAGACTTGGCTCTTGATGCTGTCTTCTCTACTCCTTTGCTGTGAGCAACAGATATTTGGAGATCTCCAAAGGACGAACCCTATCTATTCCTGAATATTGTGGGAGCACTGCTTCACCCTGGAGTATTTTCAGGCTGATGTTTTACCGGGCTGGTTCTGGCTTCAGTTGGTGGCTAGACATAGCGAAGGCAGGCCTGGCACAAATGGTGCGTGCTGTTTCATTTGAGGGCTGGCTGGCTGCTCCGATGGTACCTCTTACAGGGATGTCATTCTCAGGAGCGACGTGTTTTTCTAGTGTGGATACGGAGAGCTGCTGAAGATTGTCCACAAATTGTTTGTAGGTCACTTCTAGACCCAGCCTATAAGCTGCCTGCCTCAAAGGATGCCAAGTTTCCAGGAAATAGAAAGATGTGGTTGCTTAGTGTTTTTTGTTGTGGTTTGGTGGGTTGGTTTTTTTTGTTCTGTTTTTCTCTAAATTTTGAAACAGCTTTAAATTGGGTAACTGGATTAGCAAATTCCTGCTGTGTTTTTTTTTTTACAGGGGTGATTCAGGCTAGTGGAAAGCTTAATTGCTCTGCTATTAATCTTAATTACCATGCAAAATGCATGACAGACTACGGTACATGTGTGAGAATGAGGCAGTGGGCTTCAATGTGACCACAAAAAGTAGAAATGAGCCTCCAAATCATGGTGCCTTACCAAAAATGAGTTGCTGAGGCGGCGTAGGGCATTCCGACACACTGGGATAGGTTTCCCTTCACTCCCCCTTAGATCAGTGTGGCTGAGCCCAAAATATCAAAGCCCTTTGAAGAAAAAAGCTGCTGCAAATAATAATGATTCTATTCCAAAACACCAATTCCCGCTATGGAGCCGTCCAGATTTAGCCCAGAGTGGCAGGAGGAAACCTGCACTTGCCTTTAAGGTGCTCCATGCTTAATCCAGGCTGTTTTTCTTTCTCCTTCCCCATCTTGTGTGACTCTGCTCTGAGGGCAAATGCTCTATTTTTGCCCTCTTTCTCAGAAGGAAGGCAGGGAGCTTCATTTCCACAGCAGTAATTATACTGGTTTTGTTTAGGTTGATGTGTAGGTCTTACCAAATTATCTGAGGGTTCTCCGGAAATGCATCAAGGCAGGTGACTCATGTTCCTCACGTAGCTCTTTCTTTTCTCTCTGTACATAATAACATATTTTTATTGTGAAGGATGGAGTCACACCTTTGCGTTGGAATTGGGGAGGCTTTTCTGGTGGCTTGCAGGGTTTTACTCCCTTTGCTGGGTCTGAGTGCTGAGATGCCCGTGACTTTCGTCATCTGCTGCCTTTCCTGCAAGAGGGGTGGTACAGTGCGCAGCAACCCTTGGGCTGATCATGTGCTTTAGAAGTAAGAAAAGGGGGAGCCCCTTAAATACAGTCCAACACCTTCTTAGGTCTAGAGCATCCCTCATCTGCCTGTTTGTTCCTGGCTGCCCCTGGGGAGCTTTTATGCCGCTGCTCAGCAGTGCACTCTCTCACACTTCACAGGAGTTGCCTCTGCTGATGTTTGCAGGCTTATTCTGCTTGTCCGCGCTCACCGCTCGCTTTCTTGTGCGCAAGGAGGAGGCAGAGGTTGGACACGACCCCCTGGAACAGCGTAGTGTGGGGTATGTTGTTTGTCCTGTCTGCTACCAGAATTTTATAGGCTTCTTTCTGGGACAGAAGTGGCAAGAGGGTGTCTCATCACGCACTGTGGCAAACATCCCATTCTTTGCTTCGTAAATCAACAGTGTCCGTTTAAAACAACTGCCTTGGCCTTAAGCCCCTGAATTTATCTGATGCTGGGGAATGGCAGCTTGCCACGTGTTGTATTGCTGTATCAACATCCAGGAAAAATCCCTGGCGTGCTGTTGAGAGTGAATGAGTAGTAATACTTGATTTTGGCCAGGGTGATTTCCCCAAGTACTCATCAGGAGGTGTAGAGGAAGCAAAACCACTTCTGAATTGTGCAACTTTGTCATCCAGACGGTAATCTATGTGTCAGAAAGCCATAGCTGAATTTGTACTGCTTTTTTTTTTCCTTTTTTTGTTTCTTTTTTTTTTTTTCTTCTGGGCTTGCACATAGCTTGTTGAGTTGTTCAGGGTGATGCAAGAAGTATTGGCTTTCCAAATCAGATTTAGAACAAATGCTTTCTTGCCACATGGCTGAGGCAAGGAGAGAGACTGTTGCAAGTTGCTGTGGTTCTGATTAAATCAAACAAATGAAACAAATGTCTGCAGCGCAGTTGGTTAATGAGAACTTTCTTTGAGCGCTGTAATCTTCGGTGGCATTGTTGTTGCCTGACTGGTCCCTTACACAAATGCTAGCTCTCGCCTGTACGCCATCCCACAGGAATGACACACCGAGAAGGTCAGTCTCAAATGTGGCCCCGCGCTGGCAGTGTGTGTGGCTCACAGCTCTAACAGCAGCCGACATCCAGCATCTTGCTGGATTTGCCCTGACAGAAATATCTGTGATCTGTATAAGCATGCCTGGTGTGTGGACAAGGGAGGGCTGTGTGTTTTTCGTGTCTGTGTAACACAGTTGAGTTTAACGTGGCTGTCATATGTGCCTTTTTAGAGATGGAAGTGTGTGTCTGTCTGTCTGCTGCTCAGACATCAGCAAATTTTAATGTATCAGTGTGTGTTAGAGGAAAAGAGTTTCCCAAATCAAACTGCTTGAACCCAAGTACTGCATCCAGCTCAGGGGTCCCCAGGGCAAGAAGGACATGGAGCTGCTGGAGCAAGTCCAGAGGAGGCCCCGGAGATGCTGCGAGGGCTGGAGCCCCTCTGCTCTGGAGACAGGCTGAGGGAGCTGGGCTTGTCCAGCCTGGAGCAGAGAAGGCTGCGGGGAGCCCTTGGAGCCCCTGGCAGTGCCTGCAGGGGCTGCAGGAAAGCTGGAGAGGGGCTGGTTGCAGGGCAGGGAGGGCCAGGCCAAGGGGAAGGGCCTGAAGCTGCAGGAGGGGAGCTGGAGCTGAGCTGGGAGGCAGCAATCCTTCCCTGGGAGGGTGCTGAGGCCCTGGCACAGGGTGCCCCGAGAAGCTGTGGCTGCCCCTGGCTCCCTGGCAGTGCCCAAGGCCGGGTTGGATGGGGCTTTGGGCAGCCTGGGCTGGTGGGGGGTGTCCCTGCCCATGGCAGGGGGTGGGAACTAGATGGGCTGTGAGGTCCCTTCCAACCCAGACCATTCTGTGATTCTAAGCAAGAAGTACAGGACACATCCTGAAGGATTGCATCAAAAGTAGTACTATGCCAATTCAGCGCAGTGTGGTTTAATGTTGTTTATTTCTGGTTAAATGTAACTAGTTGACTTGCTGGTAAAAGGAAATAAAATTGTGAGTTGTTTTCTCTTTTGCAGTGTTAAAAAGTGCTGGTGAAGTTATTCATATTTGATTGTTTGTTCTTATCCAACAGGTTACTGGTCACTTAGATGACTGCACCTGTGATGTCGAAACCATTGATGCCTTCAACAACTACAAGCTGTTTCCTAGACTAAATGCACTTCTGGAAAGTGACTATTTTCGATACTACAAGGTAATTTTCTCATACAAGAATTATATTTATTTTGTGGGCTACTCTTTTTGTTTGGTTGGTTTGATTTTTTTTTTAAGATCTTCCTTGAAGTTATTGCTGATATTTTTATAATCAGGCACCTGCATTTTAATCCTGATCGTCTAGTAATGCGGTCAATGAGATTCTTCTATTATCAGGATAATCTTAATGCGGTGCAGCATGCTTATAAAATGTACAATTTTAAAGTTGTTTGCTTATGCATTTTTCCTTCTTAAGAACTTAAGCAGTAGACCAACAAAGTGACTCCGTTTGCTGAGCTGTGGCTCAAAAACGCTGATGGCTGGGGAACGACAATGCGTAATGAGTATTGGTAGTGCCTGCCTGTTGGCACAAACAGCCTGGTTTAATTACCAGCCGCTCAGGTGATAGGATGGCTGTTGCTGCCAGACCGTGGTCATTACATGGATTCTGCTCCCACTCAGTGAGGTTCCGTATATCTGACTAAATGTGGGGTTTGTTTGGGTGTGTTGGGGTTACGGGGCAGTATTTCTACCTGCCGCATACAGACACTGAGCAGTGACTGGTGCCTGCTGGTTTTCGCAGACAAAACAAGTATTTGGTCTTCTGTAAGAAAAAGTTCCCAACTTCACCACACTGCGAACTAGGACAGGCCCGTGGATGAAATCGCTGGGGTAGAGCTGCTTTTTCCCTGCTACCCCGCTTTACCACACCCACAAAATCTTGTTAAATGTTAACTGTTTTGGAAGAATGATGCTTGATACCAACTCGAAGAAAAGAAAGACTAGGATTTGTTAAAGGAGTTAATGTCCTTTCCCCTTCCGGTGTTGGGATTTGTTACAGAAATACTAAGACTGGTCTGGATGGGAATGTCTGTGTGTGAAAGCACCAGAAGGAACAGCAAAGCAAGGATTAGACAAATAACCTGTCCTGATAACAAGGACATGAGCTATAGAAATCAATCTGGTTAATGCCAAGGAGTTACTTGTTCCCGTCAAGCCCAGATGGCTTGCACACCTACAAGTCTGGAACACAAGTGACTTGACAGCAGAAGACCTGCACTCTGGCCACAGGAGGATGGCAGCAAGACTCCAGCACATCCTCTTCCTCCTCCTCTAACAGGGAGGCAGGCTGTAGTCCCAAGATGCCCATAACAAGGAAATGAAATCAATGAATAGCAAATTTCCCCAGAGATTTGTGGAGAATGAAGTGAGCCATACTCCAAGGCCAAAGACTGCCCATGGTAACTGTTGGCCCCTAAAGGGCACAAACCACCTGGCCAAAACCCGGTTTGTCGTGGCTCCACAGGAGCATCGGGAGGTGATTAGAAATTGGTGGCCAATGTGTCCTGTCCTCTGTGTTAGCACAACCAGTCCTGACCAGGCTGCACGGCCGCACACATCTCATGTGAGAGACAAGGGAATGTATGTGATCAACTTTAAGATAAATAACACCATCTGTTTTCACTCTCACTGCACTCTACCTTGCACTACATGCTGTCATCTGAAGTCCTGCACTGCGGCGCTGAAGATGGGCGCTGGTACTCTGCGGTGTGGTAGGCTGGCTTGGTTGTATGGAGGAAACATCTAACAGGGTATTATGTTATTTGCAGGTAAACCTAAAGAAACCTTGTCCTTTTTGGAATGACAACAGTCACTGTGGAATAAGAGACTGTGCCGTAAAGCCCTGCCCTTCTGTAAGTACAGAATCCATTCTTTTACCTCTTTTCTATATTTGGCTTTTGCAGACCAAGAGGAAGAAGGAGGCAGATGACTTACCCTTCTCGTTATTGTAGCTACAGCAAAACTGTGGCTCTGAGAGAACTTTCTTAGGTGCAGTAATGTCTGGTACCCATGAGGAAGGCCAAAATGTTAAATTCTGAAAGTTGAAAGAAAGGTTAGGCTTTTAACAGCTGGCCCTCTGTAAATGGCCAAAAACTTGTCCTGGTCCCTCATTTGGTATTAGTGAGATGGGTTTTGGCACTGCTGTTATACGAAGTGCCTCTTGTGTTAATTGCCAGGATATTCACCCTGTTGGCCCGTGAGCTACGCTGGGATTTGTAGTTTTGGCTGACTGATTTGACCAGGCCCTTCCTAGCCCTCTTTCTGTGAAATGGCTCTTTCAGAGTCCTCTGTTTCCCAGTACAAAAGCAAACACTCTTGTCCCTGTATGCTGGACAAAAGTGTTTTGTTTGCTGAGCTGAAAGAAAACATCTTGACTGCAGGTGTCTGCCTGAAAAGAAGGGGATGAGAGAGTGAGTGAATCAGAACTTGGTTGCTGGGTTGATAGAGGTGGGGAAATGCTGCCCAGCCTGTCTTTGTGGGCTGGCAGCCAACAACAGGCCATCTTACACTTCTTGGGTCTCTAGAGCAGCTGGGGGTACGCCATGCTGGTGGCACAATGAGTGCTCTTCGTGGATGAGACCTCCTGATCCTACTTGCGTGCGTTTTTCCAACTCACTGATTTATTTTCATGTATGACTTCAAGTATGGTGCAATGAGGCAGGTGTCTGTCCCCCTCACCTGGTCGCTCTGTGGTCACCTGAGGTAGTGTAGCTGTTGGCTGAAAAAGACATCTAAGCTGATATGACACCTTGAAACAATCTGGGGGGGGTGGGCATCACTTGTTAAATAAATTCTGATATGTTTGTTAAATTAATTTGTCGGGTAGTTGATGGCTGAGAAGACTCCTCAAACAAGTTTCCTTTGCTTCCTGCATCTTCAAAAAGCACCCACTGTGGACCCAAAATAGGGTGGTGATGTTTTTCCCCAAGTGAAATAGCCCTAAATTTTGTTTAAATACTTTCTTTCCTTAAAAAGGATGGTTTTGGTGATGCCTGTGACCAATGTGAAGGAGTAATGCTACAATTACGTTACTAGCTAGAATTTGTTGTTATTTTAAGAACTGACTGTGTCAGTTAAATTAAATTAAAAACTGTTTTTAATTATTTTGATCTGGGTCCATTTCATTCTGAAAGTAACAAAAATAACTGTTTTTCATTGCTTGATTTTTCTCTTCCATGCTGCTTGCCATCATAGTATTCGCTCCTGCAGCATAGAAGTGGCTTTATCGCCCTCCTACTGATGGAGGAGACGGAAGTTGAGGAGAATTTAGGGCCTGATTGTCTTGTGTGTACTGCTCGGGTTGTGTGGGGCTGGCAAGCCTGGTGTTAGGTGATGGAGCGGTAAAAGGGACATTCTTGAACGGGCTGAGATGCAATACCTGAGGAGGTGCCTGGGCCGCTGTCGGGAGCGCCGGCATCACCTGGAGACAGGATGCCAGACATCAGCTCACCAGGGGCAACTCCAGCGCCTTTGAAGTTTTTATTGGCTTCCCCAACCTCTCGCTTGGGTAAGCAAAACACAACCTGACGTAGCACTCTGGAAGGCTGCTGACCTTTTGAGAAGCAGTGTCTTGCGAAAAAATCAAAATAAAGCACCAAGAATATTGCTTAACCCTAGTCTGTGGAGGAGTCAGAAGCTGGATGTGTTGTAAGCTGGAGGCTTTGATTACCTTCTAACTTCCAGAAAGTGTGGTAACCCTCCTAATCTTTTTCCAAGACTAGGTTGAAAGTCCATATCAGCCCCACATGTAACACATGCTCCGCTTTTGTCTTTCAGGATGAAGTTCCTGATGGCATCAGATCTGGAAGTTACAAGGTAGCGTGCCTCTGCGTGCACAAAATGACGCTGCTTATAGGGCCAGTTTTGTGTCACTGTAGCTGATAAAAGCCGCCTTAATCAGATGTTTGTCAGGATGCACTTTGTGGCTAAATTTCTATCCCCTTCAAGTGCTCAGCATGCTATAGAACATCTGAGGAGGCTGTCCTGAAGTCAGGTATTCCCCTCCACCAACGTAGAGCAGCTTAGGAGACTTCTCCAAGAGCAGGTATTGTCAGGCACAAAATGCTCCTCTGGGAGTGCCAGAGGCTGCTGTGAGTCCCTGCAACCCTCAGCACGGTTGCATAAGCCTCTGAATATCTGCAGACATCCTGGGGAAATACAGGGTGGGATGAATCATAAAAGTTTCTGATGCTTAAGCTGGTTAATGCTTTAAAGGCAGAATTACAGCAGCAGAAAAACTGCTTTTTAATCCTCTTTCCCCATCTCTTTGCTTTTCAACCAGTATTCGGAAGAAGCCAATAACCTTGCTGAAGAATGTGAAGAAGCCAAGAGGCTCGGAGCTGTTGATGGCTCTTTGAGGTTTGACTTTTTTCCACGATCCTTACTTGTCTTGAAGGAAACCTAGTATCGGTGCTCTTTCCAACAGTCTTTTCCCCCTTTCTTTGCAGCAAGGAAACCCAGCAGGCAGTGCTCCAGTGGACGCGGCACGATGACTCTTCAGACAGCTTCTGCGAAGCTGATGGTATAGCGACCCGTTTGATCTGATGAGTCTTGTAATGGGATTTTAAGCACCTCTGCAGAACTTTGAGGCCAGCGTGTAATATCTCCGCAAGCCTGGAGCATATATTGCATTTCTCCTCTTTCCCACCCCCTGTGCCTTCAGTTTTTCTAAAATGACGTGATGCAAATATTTGACAAAGCTCCAACGCTGGTGAGGGTCTTGCCGTGTTTAGAAAGTTAGCAGCTTGGATGGAGCGTGCTCAGAGTTTGTTTTGCCATCGGTGATAGCTCTGAGGGCCAGAGCGCTCTGCCCCGCTGCAGGGGGTTGATGCGTAAGAAATATTATGCACCTGCCTCCCTGGGGTGGGATGAGCTGGTGTCTCTGCTGGGAATCCTGTTCCGTATCCAGAGGGGTGGTTGCGGAAGGTGTCATTTTCCTGTAGAAGTTTTTGTCGCTGACCCAGCGCTCTGCTTCGCAGACTTCTCTTCTCCTGACGCGGAGTACGTGGACTTACTCCTGAATCCTGAGCGCTATACTGGCTACAAAGGACCAGATGCCTGGAAGATCTGGAACAGTATTTATGAAGAAAACTGCTTCAAGTAGGTGCTTTGAGGGACAGCTTCCACACACTTGCAGGTGCTACCTTTTGCAGAGGGGCTACACATGCTTTAACTGCTCCATTAATCCCCATCCTCCTGTCTTTGTGCAATGCTTGTGCATGAGGGGATAAGCCACGTGGTTGCCCAGTGAGCCCCCCTTGGCTGTTCCTTGGACCACAGCTTGCCCCAGTGCAGGCTCCCAGTGCAAGCCCTCCAGCACGGCGAGACAGCAGCCTGGCAGGGGGTGTGCGTCGCTTGTGTGATGTGGTCCTGGGCACGCAGCCCTGTTTTCCCTGGCTGCCCCACAGGCGAGGTGACCTCTCTCCCCAGTCTGTGTGCCAGTTTGAACTCCGCTGCGGGTACTCCTGGGGATGAGGTGCAGTACTGGAGGGCACTGGTCTGTAGGTTAGCCTGCTCTGATCTCTAGTGGTTTCTTCCCCATTTGTATTAGCGTATCGTCTTGCACCCAGGCTGTGGGATAATGTCTGCTAGCACCTCTGTAGACACTTGAGTTTTCCTAGATGCTCTTTCTAAAGAAAGAGGAAAACATAGTGAGAAAGCCGCATTTTGCTCTGCCCCTTTCCCATCTGAGCAAAGCTGTAGCACAGAAGGCGTTCTGAGGTCTCCTTAGGCTGTTTCACTGCTGAAAAATAACTACTTGTGCTGTTGTTACACAAGGAGACAGTCACTTATTTGCATATCTCATTTACATGAATTTTTGTTTTTCCTCTTAGGCCTCAGAATGTAAAAAGACCTTTGGCATCTGGTAGAGGTGAGTTGTCTGTTTATCTCGCTTCCAGCACAAATCCAAAACACAGCCCCGTACTGACTTTCTTGAAGAAAATTAACTCTCTCCCAGCTGAAACCAGGACAGTGGTTTAGTAGTGTGCTGATCCTAGCTCCAGGAACAGTAAATGCTTTCTGAGCTGCTACTCCTACTGATGGAGATACATGTTGTAGCTCCGAATCAGGTCTAGAATTGTAAGGCTAATGCAAGGGCACCTGAAGTGTGGCTTTCTGGCATCCATCACAGAGAAGGAAAGTCTAATCTTCCACTCCTGGAAGAAATGTGAGCTTTGGAGGGACTGAGCTCTTCCTGGGTCACTGGGTTGGGTAGTCAGCAATACCAAACTGCCAGTGATGGACTGTAATGAGAACCTGGCTGGGATCCTCTGTGGAAACCATCCAGTAAGAGAAGCTCTGCCCTAGAGGCTAAGGCTAAACGTGTAGATGAAAGTAGAGGAAGCTCTTGGAAACATAAGGGCTTCTTGCCCAAGGCTGCCAAGACACCCCAGGTCTCCTGCTCCCCCATCCCGCCCAGCCTTCTAGAACATCATCAGTCTCACTCCCTATTTGTTTGACCTGAGCACCATCTGCTCCAGCAGCACCGTCTGGGGCGATCTCTTGATTTTTCCCTAAACTGTGTGGGTGCTTCCCCCCTCCTTTGACCTTTGTGTGAATGAGTAGTGCCCAGGAGCAGCACCAGAGAAGGAAATGTACAATACCCTTTAAAATATCCGTGCTTCCCCTGACCACCCTGTTTAGGGTAAGATCTGAATGAAATAACACAGGTATGTTGAGGGGGAGGGACGGCTGTTTTGCAGAGCAGGAAGCAGGAAGCCAGGAAAATAAAGGATTTGACCCGATACCTGTGAGAGTTGTTGCAAGCGACCAACAAACAGCAGGAAACAGGGATGGGGTCCATGAGTAGCCTGTTGGAGGCCATACAGGAGATCTCTGGCAGAGGTAGACACTCCTGTCCCCAGTTTTCTGGTCTCTCCTTCACCTGTGTGGTGGTTTTAATTCCTTTGCAAACACTGATCCCTCCTGCGTTGGTCAGGTTTTTCAGGAGCACTGCTCATCTGGTGTGTTCACTGCTGCAGTTTGAGGTGATGTTTTCTCTATTCAGAACATCTCTAAACCTCCCTGGAGAGACTCGCTCTCTTGTCAGAGCAGATTAACAGAGCAATCTTAATGCTTGTGCTTCCGAGTTTAATTTTGGTCATGTGTAACTTTTCTCTCCTCTCTTCTCTCCCTCCACCACTCGTGCTTTTTTTTTTGTCTCCAGGAGACGATGGAGGTGAGTGGCGCTCTGTTTTTCATGATAACAGAAACAAATGTGGCATCCTTATCGTGCTGTCACGAGCGGTACCATTAGATAATGCACCTGGTTAGAAAAATCATTATTTGGGCAAAATCCCAATTTGTCTTGAAATTCTGCTGTGCCTGGGACCCTGTGGAGAGATCCCTCGGAGCTCCCTGTCCCTGAGGCCAGCCCAGCCTGTAGCAGAGAGCAGCGTGAAACACTGGCTTGTGTGATTGTCCATGCTTGGTTGCGCTGTTTTGTTTTATTTTTAATTAAAATACCTGTCTCCCATCCTGGCCAGAAAAGTGATCTGCGGTCTGTGTTTCCCCTTGGGCTTTCTGCCTCCCGCCCAGCCCTTGCAGAGACGGTTGGGAAGGACCACGTGCGATGTTCAGCTGCTGCCAGCTGTGTCCTAGAAGCATCAGGCAGAAGGGTGGGGAGGAAAGCTATTTTCAGGCTCTTCGAACGCTCCTCTCCCTGCTTCTACAAAGAGCAGTGAGCAGAGGTGCTCTGGGGGTGGTGTCAGGGCATGGGGCTTGGGTAGACCCTCCTGTGCCACAGAGGGCAGGGTACTGCCCTGTCTCGTTCGTGTAGCATCCCGTTGCGCTCGGAACACGCGGCCAGGGATGTAGCCTAAAACACGATAGTGTGTTAAAGCTCTTCGGCTGCTGCCGGCATCTCAAACTGACCTGCTTGTTTGCTGTTTGTTTCCAGGGCGTATGTTTTACAAGTGGCTGAAAGGTAATCTGTCTTCTAAACTTGGTCACCCTTCCTGGGATGAACGCGGAGCGGGCAGGGAGTGGGTGGGAGTTCCTTGCTGTGCTCAGGTGGGGTTCGGTTCCTGCCTGACAGCCAGGAGAGGAAAGCGCAATGCATGTTTGCAGTACCTGAAAGTGCCTGTTTCTTTTCAGGCGTCTGCGTGGAGAAACGAGCTTTCTACAAACTCATTTCTGGTCTCCACGCGAGCATCAACATCCATTTGAGCGCCAGGTACCTTTTACAAGGTAACTGCTACTTTCTGCCTTAGCTCTCCTGCATCAGGCCTAAACCGACGCTTCAGCTCTGCTCGATGCCAGCCGGAGCCCGTTCCGGCAGGGTCCAGGCCTGCTTCCGCCCTCCTCTTCCCTCCCTCGGCATGTGGGTTCTGTAACAGATCAGGAATGCAGTTACCGCCTGCCTTCAGGTCTGAAAGTGGCTGGGCTGTGCTCTATACTGAGATTTTCAGCCTGTATTCCTTCTGTTCTTCCTCCCAGGTTATTTTGGAGCGGGTTTCTAACTGCACATCGAGGCTGTCCCTTCCTAGCCCGTCTCTATGACGGCAAGTTTAGCGATAATCTCTCCTAGCCCGTGAAATGCTTGGCTGGGCTTTCCCAGGACACTTGATCCATTTCCGTGTGCCGTTTCCCTTTCCTTTGTCCACAAGTACCTATCTGAAGAACCTAAACTTCAACCTTGGCGTTGAAAATCCAGGATGGTGTGAAAACCTGCTTTGTGCGTCTCGCGTGGCCAAGGGCTGTGGCACGCCGCTCGCGCGGTGTGGGGTGCGGGCTCTGACTTCCTGAAGGGTTTGGTTGTGGTAATTTAGAGTGAGACCTGTGGACCAAGCCCACCACCTTTATTCTGCTAAAGCGTACAAAAATCAAGGGCAGGTTTAGAGACAGCTGTTGGAATTTAGGTAAGTGATTTAGATTTAACTAAATAATTACATTTAAGTCTCTGCAGCCCACGTAGGCCTCGCCTTGATGCGAGTTAGGCTGCGTGAGAGCTGGGAGAAGGAATAAGAGAAACATTAAAGGTGAGAGATGAGTTGGGAGCGTGCAGAGCGGATTAGGAAAATAAGGTTGGATACAGAGCGCCAAGCAAGTGTCTCTGCTTGGCTTGTGTAGAAAGGAGTGGCTGCTGCTGGCGATCTCTGCTCTGAGAAGGTCTCTTTGGCTCAGCTTTGATCCATGCAGGGATTCCCATCCGCAGGTGCCGTGATCGCCTTGTAGAGAGCCTCCCTCAGCTCAGAGCTGGGAGGGAGCCCTTTCCTGCCGGGCTGGTTAGCCATCCTGGCTTGCAAGATAAAGCTGCTCCCATTTGTCATGTTCAGGCATCAGCCTGGTATGACTGTATTATCTTCCGCTACACTTTATGTAATCTGGAGTACACAACGGGATGAGCAAATGGACATATTCTGTGTGAAAGCTGTGGGCTTGATCACAAAAAGAGGCCAGTCTCTTCGGATCCTTGGCTGGTTTTGTTCTCTTGCATTTCCACACCAGAAGAGATTCCCTTAAGACATCCCTGTCCACGAGGGAGCCTCCCAACCTCCAGTCCCTGCGCTGCTTCCTGGTGCAGGGTGATGGGGAGGGCTGCGCTGGCCGCCTCTGCAGGTGCTCAGGGCAAAGCAGAGACCTCTTCTGAGCTCTGCAGTGAGTCGGTGGCTTTTGTGGGCAGGAGGGACCTTCACAGCCTGTCTGGTACGTCCATCGGCCCTCTTCCCTTGCAGGCACGTGCGAGCTACCGCCAGCTTATGCAGAACTGCTCTCAGAAACAATCAGCTTGCCTGACGAGAATCTCCTCGACACATTTAACTCTGTTTAAAACAGTTGGCCTCCATTTGATTTTACTTAAGTTTTGCTTGTAAGCCTGGGACCCATTTGAAACCAACTGACACAGGCCTGTGGGAGATCTGTGCTTGCTGGGGTCTGAGTCTGGTTAAAAGCACACCTCTCCTAGCTCCCCTGCAGCTTGGGGTCAGCCAAAGGGCTGTGACTACTGCAAGGCTTGGGTCTCCCTGGTCGGAGTTGCGTCTTGCTGTTTAACATGGGATGGTGGGAGGAGCCGAACCAGAACCATTCCCATCTGCCTCATGTCCTTGGTTTTGTTCCTCTCTCAGATACATGGTCAGAGAAGAAATGGGGCCCCAATGTTACAGAGTTCCAGCAGAGATTTGATGAAGTCATCACCAGAGGGGAAGGTCCCAGAAGGCTGAAGAACCTGTATTTTCTCTACCTGATCGAGCTGCGGGCCCTGTCCAAAGTGCTGCCGTTCTTCGAGCGCCCAGATTTCCAGCTGTACACGGGGAATAAAAGTCACGACGCGGAAGTGAAAAACCTGTTGCTGGAAATTCTCCATCTGGCCAAGTAATTGCACTCGGTCCCTGGGGAGAAAGGCTCTTTCAACCCTGGCATCCCTGAGCGCGCTTTACCTTTCGCTTAAAGCACCTAGAAAGGCAGGTTCTGGGTTCGGTCTCGTAGTGGGAGAGTGGTTTGTGCAGTAGGGTAGTACACTGGTGTTCGTATTCAAATTGTAAACCAAGGTAATTAAGCCCACAGTTTAATAACCTAGGCTGCCTCTTTGATTTAGCAGAATTGGTTTAATAACTGCCTGTGTGTCAGCCCTGAAATTGGTTACCTGTTTGACTCCTCTGCGGAATGCCAATCCTGGCTTGGGGTTTTCGACTAAGAAAGGAAAAAAAAAATATCCTAAACGTGTTGGTAGCAGAGGTCTGGGCTGTTGGACAGAGTCTGTGGCAGGAAGAATGGAAGGGACTGGAACCAGATGGAAATGGGTGTCTCCTGATGTGATCGATGTTTAAATTTACCTTGTCACACTCTCGTGCCTTCAGTGCTGGTCTCTGTTAGAAAACAGGCTGCAATTGCTTAGAAACCACAGAGTGATTGCTCAGAATGTCTCCAAGGTGAGATGCAAGCTAAAATTGAAATCGAAAGTCTCCAAGAGATCCACAAAACAAGCATCAGGAGAAGTAAAACACATCTAGAGATGCCCACGGCCTGACCCCGTCCGTTCCATTTGCGCACCTAAGCAGATGCTCCTGCTGATCTGGACTTCAGCCGTATGAACTGCGGAGAGATAAAACTCACTTTCATTTCTGTTTCAGGTCTTTCCCGCTGCATTTTGATGAAAACTCATTCTTTGCAGGGAATAAAAAGGAAGCTGCTAAACTAAAGGTAACTGGCCAGCCCTTCCCTTTGGGGCACTTCCTACCTAAAGGGTGTTTTCAGGTGTGTGTCTGGGCTAATACGGGATCTGAAAGGGACCCTCGTACGGGCAAGGTACTCGGTCGAGTATTTCCAATCCACTTGTTTTCTAAACAGTTTGGATACTTGTGGGTAACTGCAGGCAGGAGGCTGTGCCTTGAAGGGGAGGAGTGGGGGATCATCATAGAATCACAGACTGGTTTGGGTGGGAAGAGACCTCAAAGCCCATCTAGTTCCC
>VWZZ01000864.1:264747-275912 GCA_013399095.1 Psophia crepitans | reverse complement strand
CTCCAGGCTGGACAAGCCCAGCTCCCTCAGCCTGTCTCCAGAGCAGAGGGGCTCCAGCCCTCGCAGCATCTCCGGGGCCTCCTCTGGACTCGCTCCAGCAGCTCTGTGTCCTTCCTGCCCTGGGGACCCCCGAGCTGGACGCAGTACAGATTGCTGCTGTGGACCCCGCTTCAGGAAGCGTTTCCCTAACTCAGCCCCACTGAGTTTAGCCTGAAGCCCAGGATTAATACATTATTAGATTGGGCTTAAGAAGTGGAGGAAGTCCGTATTGATGTATAGCCATGATCACCTTGAATGTCTCTTCCCCTAGGAGGAGTTTAGGCTACACTTTAAGAATATTTCTAAGATAATGGACTGTGTTGGCTGCTTCAAATGTCGCCTGTGGGGGAAGTTGCAGGTGAGCTCTGTCAGCAGCTGGGGACGTGTCTGGAAGTACCTCAGCTGGTGGGACTCTGGTCTGGGGATCTGGTTCGTGGGTCCCCGTCAGCTCCCGAGTACAGATGGGGGCTGGGTGAGTCGTTCCCTTGCCCAGTCAGCGAGACGCAGGGTGCCTGTCCCAGCTTGCTGGGCTGGCGGCAGCTGCCTGTGGCCTCTGCAGCTGAAAACTGGGTTAATGTGCTAGAGCTGCTCCCTGGGAGAGGGGAGGGAAAACTGGGGGCTCAGCGAGATCCGCGCCGAATTTTACCCATGGCGAACCCAGGCAGGAAGCCTCTGCTGGGTAGCGCTGCTGTCGCGGTAGTGCCAAATAAATAAAGCGTCCCGCTCTGTGCCGCTCCCCTCTGAGCCATGTTCAGGGAAACCCAGGTCTTGCTCTGCCGTGGTGATGTCAACAGGATCCTTGCAATGACAGAGGGGGGAAGCGAAGTTCAAGTTGTGAGTCAGGCCCTGGATGTCTCCCCGCTATTGAATGATCTTGTTTGTCACGCGCAGACGCAGGGCTTGGGGACGGCGCTGAAGATCCTCTTTTCTGAAAACCTGATAGAAAAGATACCTGAGAGCGGCCCTTCCTATGGATTCCAGCTGACAAGACAAGAAATCGTCGCCTTATTCAACGCTTTTGGGAGGTTAGTGTGAGCCTTCCCTGTGTTACATCCCGTTCCGGCTTAGGCAGCGTTGGTGTTAACTCCTGCTCGCACCACGCTGTCTCAGGAAGCAGCTTTCAAACATCAGATGGTGTTAATATGAAGTGCAGTAATTGGAATACTTTAAAACAACTTCTTTATATTTCTGTGAGGAATTCAAGGAAGTGTTTGGGTTAAGGCACAAAGACTTTGGTAACTTATAAGGGGCTGTGTGGCTCTGTCCTGGGAGCACGTGTCCCCAGACAAGGGCTGTCACTCTGGTTCAGTCCTTGCTTCAGAGCTCTCCGTCAGGCTCCTCGCTCCCACCGGTCTGTTCCTGGATCTGTTTGCAGTGCTGGTGTTTAGCAGGAATTGGTCAGCCCAGCCCCTGTGCAGAGCGGGATGAGGAGGTGCTGGCAGGAAAGGCGGGTGACAGGCCTTCGGGAGGGAGAGGAGATGGCAAGGCTCTGGGGTTCCATGTCANCTGTCACTCTACGTCACTGCTTGGTGGTGGTGGCAGACCTGGAGTTTCTGGCAGAAGATTCTTTGGGTGACGTTGCTGCTGCTGCTAAAGCTCCGGGGTTCTGCTGTGTCTCACGGCAAATCTGCTGCTGCACCTTCTGCGGCGTGACCTGCCGGCAGGGGGCTGGCCCTGATGTGCATCAGCCACATCTGGAAGACCCCAGAATCACAGAATCTTTAAGGCTGGAAAATACCTCTGAGATAGAGTCCAACCATCAACCCACCCCCCCCGTGGCTCCTGCCCCCTGTCCCGCAGTGCCACANCAGACTGACCCCCCAGTTCCCCCAGCTGCCCCCATCAGACTGGTGCTCCAGACCCTTCCCCACCTTTGTTCCCTCCTCTGGACACTCCCCAACAGTTTTATGCCCTTTTTGTGCTGTGGCGCCCAAACCTGCCCCCAGCACTGGAGGTGAGGCCGCCCCAGCGCAGGGCAGAGTGGGACCATCCCGTCCCTGGCCCGGCTGGCAATGCCGGGCTTGGTGCCCCCCAGGATGTTGCAGCACTCCCCTCGGGCCAGAGGAGCTGGGCCTCCTTCTGCCTTTCTCAGGCCGTGTCAACCCGCCTTCAGAAACAGCGGGGAGGGGAGGGCAGACCCTGGACGTTCTGGGGGTCAGGCCCCTCACTCGGCCCGGCTGCGGCAGGCAGGGCTGTCCCACGGCAGAGGACTCGCTGCCTGTGTCTTGGCTGAGGCTCCAGGGGCAAAACGCATTCGGCGGGCAGAGGGAAGTAGGGGATTGGGGGGGAAAAAATCCTTCGGCAGAAAGCAGCTTATATTGTGAGGGGATTGTGCACCCTGCCCCCACAGCTGGTGATATTATGGTCTGTTTCTTGACCTCTAGTTAATGGGTTTGTCTGATCGCTGCCGTGCGCTCTGTAACGTCCTATTCCGCTGTTTCTCGGTGGGCCGGGCTGTAACCGGGACCTAATTTAGCTGAAATTGTGAATTCTCTCTTCCCGGGAGCCCCCTGATGCTGTACTTGATCGCGGCCCCTTTCTCTTGAATTTAACTGAGGTGGGGTGCAGACGTTGCTCTGACACTTCTCTCTTGTTCTCCTTGCCCACAGGATTTCAACAAGCGTTAGAGAACTGGAAAACTTCAGGAACATCTTACGGAATCTGCAGTGAACTCCTTGGGGAAAGGGACACTTAAGGTTTTGCTGCTCGGCTGTCCCAGGTTCTCCGAAAATGGACGAGCGCTGTCATCGTTCCATCACCCTCACAGCCCCTCCGGGGGGAGATCGCAGCTGGCTGTCTGTAACCTGCTGATGCCATGTTTTGTACAAGGGAAAAGAGAAAGCTATTTTATTTTGTGATATGGACAGGGACTCTACGCAAAGTTTATTTTGTATATTGGAAGATCAAACTGAGTAACGTCTTTACCTGTTGCTGTACGATTTTGGTGGATTGGCCCTCAGCAGCTCGAGGTGGGGTAAGAACTGTCATGCTGAATAAATTTGGGGGAAGTGTCTGCTCCATCATTCCAGCTCCCTCTCATGTTACCCCCTTAATGCTGTGCTGTAGAAAAGGGGTGGCAAAACCCCCTGCTCCTTCAGAGCTGCACCCCTGCCTTCTGCCTCGTGCAGCTTTGGTGGTTCCTGCTCTGCTGCCTGTGGGCTTCAGTGAGCACCAGGACCTGTGGCACAGCCCTGCGGCTCTCCTGCCTCTGCCAGGCTGTTAAAGCAGGGTCTCCTCTGCTGGGAGCTGGGGCTGGCAGCCAGCAGGGCTAAAAAGGGAGAGGAGGCTGCCCCTCCTCTGTTGAAGCTGGATGTTGCTGCTCTAAAGCCAAGCAGCTGGGGAGCAGGACAGAGGTCAGCCACAGCCCCCTGGGTTACACCACCCGCCTTTGCAAGGGGGGCAAGGGCCAGGCAGGCAGCACTGCAGCAGAACAGGCACCCCAGCGCAGCCTCGTGAAGCAAGGGGGTGCAGCAGCCCCAGCCCTGCTGCTCTGCACCCCAAAGCGTGCTGTGGGGGCAGGTACTGCGGCACAGGAAGATGGAGTGTGTGCTCCAGCTCAGCCCCTGCTGTTTGCAGTGAGCTCAAGGCCACACAGATAAACCCGCGTGAGGAAACGGAGGGGGATTTTCAGCTGCCCAGCAGCTCGGCGCTGCAGAGGCTGGAGGGACACAGAGCACAGCCCACACCTAGCAAAAAGCTGCCGTACGGAGTCACCAGCCCCCAGCCCGGGTGCTGTGCCCACGCTGCCAGGGGGACAGCGGGCCCACAGCTGGGTGACACCGAGCACAAAGCGCAGCCAGGCCTCCAGCCGCCCAGCACAGAACCCCTGCTGCCTTTTTTATTTATTTTTTTATTTCAACATAGTAGTGCTTGGTTACAGTTTAGTGAAGAACAAATAGGTACATTCATTGGCCACAGCTTCCTGTTGCAGCCAGCTGCTGCCTGACTGCAAAGCCCAAAACACTGTTAAACCATACCAAACAAACAAACAAACAAAGTTTAATGAAAGGCAACTATGCATTAAAAAAGTCATTGTACTTCTCAGCTATAAATTACTTCGGTAAAACACGGGACCAGCCCCCGGAGGAGCGGTCAGGAGTTTGGAAATTACCAGCCATCCGTACAAATGAATAAAACCAAACCGCTTTGCCAGTCACTCACGAGTACGTTAGCAACGAGGATCACTGCCCCGACCTGCCCTCCTCATGCCGGGAAGATCGTACTGTTGTGTGCTTCAGTGCAATATGAACCATGAGCCTGTAGCCCTTTAATTTTTTAATTAGGTTTGTTTTTTTTGTTTTTTGCACTACACTCCTTTCCCTCCAAAGAAAAAAAACTTAAAGTGCTCCTAGTGCTTTGGAATTTAAGCAAGAAGAAGGGCCACTAGCGTCACTCGCTGTCTTTGGTGACTCACGGGAGCGCAGAAGGGCGACGCAGCGAGTCCAGGTCCCTCGTTAGCTTTGCCCTAAGCCAAGCAGTGACTGAGATGGACGAACCTGTTCCCGCACCCCAGCCAGGGGGAGGAGGCAGGTCCCCTGCGCCAGGAGAGCCGCGCCGCTCAGGGTGAAGGGCTCTGGTTCAAGTACTAGAGCAAGAGGGATGTGCTGAAAGCCGTTATCTCAGGGCCTTCTCTGCACACAAGCAGGGGTTGCTCCTTTTTTTGGGCCAGCGAGAGTGAAGCAGGTTGGCAGGGAGAGGCCCACACGCCAGCCCAGCCAGGGGGACAGGGTGTTATAGATGTGACAAGTGACACCCAGCACAGTAGGAGTGAGGTGGGTGATGGGGGGCCTGGGACATACCCATGAGCACACAGCAAGGGAGGAGCAGCCAAGGCTGCCCCAGATGGGGGCTCTCTCACCCAGCTGCAGACACTGAGGCTGGGCAGGGTCCCTCCTCCCCAGCACCCCCCAGCCAGGCAGCACTGTGCCCTCCGTGCACAGAAGAGTCCTCCACCCCAGCTGGGGCCTTCAGCTCCAGGTAGGCCCAAAGCAGTTCCAGTTCAGGGTGTCACTAGAGGCCAGGGCAGCTGCTCTCCCTGGACCAGCACCTCCATCCAAGCCTGTGTCCAAAGCTGCTTCACTCATCCCCGCATCAGGCTCAGGGACAAGGCAGGGATAACATCCAACCTCATCTCCCAGCGCCCCATGGAGCCAGAGGCCAGGCCAAACCTCACAGGGAAACCCTCTCCCCCCCAGCACGCTCAAACCCGGTGTATGCCACCAAGTGCCCCCACACAGCTGTGTGACAGCTCCAGGCACACAGTCCTACCCCATGGCAGGGAGCCCAGGGACCAGAGCCAGGCCGTGTCTGCCCCTTCCCTCTGCAACAGGCACCTCCCACACCTCAGGGGGGACCCCACCAGTTCACATTCACTTCAGGTTAAAGAAGTTGTTACCTGCTAAATGCAATTTAATACTGAGGGGGGAGAGGGAGCCCCACCACAGGTGAAGAGGCAGGAGCAGGGAGCTCTCACCCCCCCAGTGAAAGCAGCCCTGGTTTCACACGTTCCCACACACGCTCTCCCAGAGCCAGCTCCAGCCCCAAGCTTTCCCAGAAGGCAGCAGCGATTCAAGTCTCCCCCCCATGACAGGCGCTGCCCCCCCAGCCAGCCCTCCTCCTGCGCCCTAAGCTAGTGGCTCGGTTACAACATGGTGATCTTAACGCCAGTAGGAGCACACGATCTCAGCCCACAGGCCCCCGCTAGGACAGGCTTTGAGCTCAGCTTTGAGCCCACAGTCCTGCGTGGGACAGTTCAGCAGCCAGGCGCAACGAGGACCAGCAGCCAGAGCCCCGAGGCCTCAGCCCTGCCGGGCGCAAGCATGGCACAGCACGCCGTAACATCCACCGCGGGAGGCCCTGCCCGCAGCGCGCTGGGGTGGCAGAGCCTCACGCTCCCTCGTGAGTCAGGATGCCGAGTACTTCACAGAACACGTCTTTGCAGGAAGACAGTGCCTCTCCCAGCTGTGGATGTGCAATTAAAAGAATAATAGAACAGTCTCAGACCGAGCACGGTCTGAGCAAGATCCGTTCCTTCCAAGTGTGCAGATAAAAGTGCAAATATGCATTTGATGTTTCGTTTCTAGTGAGGAAGCTCTGGTGCATTTAGCTGCCAACATCTTGAAGACCAGACCAAGGAAAAAAAAAAAGCTTCCAGAGAGTTCAGCTTCACTTTTGCTACATGGTACCTTAAAGTCACAGTTCTCTCGCTTACTGCCCGCAGCCACGGGCCGGGTCCTGCCGACAGCTGCAGCAGGTAGTGGAATGTTTGTGTCGATGAGTTAGATGCTTCAGGGGAGAAGGAAAGAGAAAGCCAGGTTACAGTCCTACACGAACGCCACTTCTGGGCAGAAAGTGACCTCGCAGCCTCTTCAGTTCTGTGGCGCAGGGTTTGAGCTATGGTGGTTATTCATCTCCGAGCCACCCGCAGCAAAGAGCAAGGGGGCACTGTCTGGAACGGTTCCACCGAGATGGGGACCCACCAGGTAGCTGTCGTTCCCAGCCAGGGACCCATAGCAGCCCGAGCACTGAGGGGTGGCCAAGCTGGGAGGAGAGACAGAAAAAACAGACGTGGACCCTTAGAAACAGTTTGGCTGCAGCTAGTCTCCACCGCTAGGGAAGGCTTCTGCTCCCAGCACCGCTCAGGGGGTCCAAGCCTGCAGAAGCAGGCTGTGACATACAGGCACAGCACCTCCAAGGAACCTGGCTTTGACAAGACAGGTACAAGGAGAAGAGCACCAGGCCCTACAACACCAGCGAAGGGCCAGAACCTCTGAACCCCTCACAAAGCCCTGGGCAGGCACAGGGCTGTCCCTTTTGCTGGGGACACCCAACCATTCCCCCCCACACCAGGTATCCCTGCAGCACTCTGTCCCAGTTGGCTCCCAGGGCCCACATCCCCCCTCCAGGACTTCACCACCCCTCACGTTTCAGTGGAGAAGCTTCTCGGGGTGCACTCAAGAGCCCTCTGCCCCCACAGCTGAGGGAGGATCCTAGCGAGATCAGCCCTCCTGGATGAGACTCCTGCCTGTAGCTCCCCTACCTGGGAGCACCCAGTGCGATATCCACCTTGGAGCTGGTCGCTCCTGTCTAATAAACACAGCTCCTTGTGAGCTGCAGAGGGACCAAAGCCACGCTCGGTCAGAACACTCCCTGCCCCATCCACCTTGCCCAAGCCGCCTCTTATACCAATTTTTTTGCTTAAGAGCAGAAGCCAAGAGCTCCGTTACCTCCAGACAGGACAGCAGAACAGCAGCTGCGCTTCCCCTTGCCCAGCCCAATGCTTACCCTCCTTCTCTGGCCCCAAGCCGTGACAAGTCATCATCGCTGTCGTAGCGCCTCGGATTGTCAAAGAAGTAGGCTCTGGAGCTGTAACTGTGGCTGTTGACCATCCCCGCTGGAGTCTGAGAGAGAGAAAGGAGTTAGGCCAGAAGCAAGGTATTTCTGACTGCCTTCCTGGCCCTCACTCCCGCCACCTTGGAGCTCCTCCTGGGCTACTCAAGCTGCAGCAGCTTGCTCAGGCCTACCAAGTTCTGACTCCGTCTCTGAGCCCGGAAGAACAGCACCACGAAGGTCGTTGGCACCAGCTCCCAGAGGAAGAGGACAACTCCGAACACCACGTACTCTTCACTGCTCACTTCCACATGCACCTGTGGACACAAGTTAGAGATCTCTGTGGAACCTGAGCCATCGGAAGGGCTACACAGTTCCCAGAGTCGGACACAACTTAGCCCTAGGAATGCAGAGAAACCCTTACGAAGGCAGGAGACCCTAAAGGGGGTGACCCTTACCTGACTGCTGCTACTGTTTTGAGTGAGAGGTCTCTTCAGCATGCTACCAGGGTACCTCTAGCTCCCTCCCCACACCGACAACTCCCCCTTGCACTCAGCCATGCCTTATTAAGCATGGCTTTTCTGCTCTAGTTGACTTGTTCCTCCTCTCCCCCAAAAGAGGAGTTGGCAGGCAACAACTGAGGAGCGTAACAGGGAATCCCTCCTGAAGAAGTAGCCAGATAGAAGATTCCCGTTTGCTCTGGTAGAGACAGCAAGTGGGGCTTGTGAAAGCCGAACGCTCATGCAGGGATTCAGCTGAACAGACACCCCCACACAAACACCTCCCTTTTCCCCTACACCCACCCTCACAGGGTAGTAGGGAACTGCCTCCCACTTTACCAGCTCTGATGGGGGCACAGACACTTACCTTGTCTGAAAGGTTGTCCCAGCCATAGTTAAAAGGACCAGGAACATTGTCTGGAGATATGGCCACAGCTACCAGGTTATAGCAAGCCCTTGAAGAATACAGAAGAGCGACTACAGATCCCACAAGAATAGCCTGGCAGACAGATGTTCCCTAGAAGAGAAAGACAGATTTAATACAGACCTTCCCACAGAGCTGCAATGCCCCCTTAAACGCATGAGAAGCTGCACAGGCAGGAATGACCTAGAACATTTGCATGTTGTTGCTAAAATATTCAGAGCTGGTTAAGAGCTTCCTTGTGCGATGAGTTCACTGCAGTCGCAGAGCTACACAGCCAGTGTCACCAGGGAGCGGGGAACACTCAAGGCACAGGACCGTCGTTCTCAGGATCTTACCAGTCAGCCTCAAACTGGTGGTCCAGAGATGCTGTCCCACCCACTGCCTTTCTGTGGCAGTCCCCAGCAGGCCAGCCAGAAACCATTAGGAAAAGAAATCATCTTGCTGTTTCTACGCCCTGATCAGGCTCTACAGCAGAAATGTCCACCCAGCTCATTCGCTCCGCAGCAATGTGGCACCCCAACATTGAATGCATTTGTCTAGGAAAGAAGTCTAAATATTTGGGGTAGGCGACTGAGAACAGGCAGAAAGATCCAGCACCTGAACCCCAGGGCTGCTGTGGGACAAACCAGGCGCTGCTGTGCACAGAGCGGTGTGCTAAAGGGTGGCTAAGCGTTGTGGGACCTCTGCTTCCTGCTCTCCCATGCTGGTGAAGAGCTGCTTTCTCCACAGTGCTGCAGATGCAGTGCTCTCAGAGGGATAGCTGCATGAGGTACCTGAAGGTACGTTTCCTGGCCAGCTAGCCAGGAGAGAGGCTACCTGTAGATCTACAAGTGCCTCCATTTCTTGGCTAAAAACACTCATGAAGCCTTTTAATAGGTACTGGTAACCACAGCAGAAACCAGCAAGTGGGCAGGCAAATACATCTCAGCAGCTGACTTGCTTTTGCATTTAGAGACAGTCTGCTCAGGAAGCTCATCTCATCCACCTGCCCCACATCAGGCTACAGGTACACTCGCTCTATTGCCCTAGCCTCACAGCACTTGCTCAAGACAGCACCCTGGAAGAGAAGGCATGAAAGTGCTGCTAACAGACAAGCCCCTGTGACACCACCGAAGCACAAGAACACAGCCTGCTCTAGCACTGTTAGCTGAGCCCTTGGTATTCAGGACAGCAGAATAAGAGGCACGTGAAACAAATCTCCACGGTGTAGGATCTGGCAGCAGCTCAATAGCACAGCCTCCTTCTCAAGTGTCAAATGGCTCAAGCCCTCCTACCTTCAGTGGAGGCAGGAGCCGGGCCCACATCCTCCAGCCTAGCTGTATGGCTTTGAGTCAGCAGGTTCACAGCTGGAGTTCAGGAGGCAGGACAACCTCTTCAGGCATTTGTGTAACACTGCTGCTCACCCCCACCCTATTTCTGCAGGTCCTCCACAACACAAAGTCAGGAGATGCTTCCAAGGCAGGGAAGAGAGGCAGCACCTGAATGCAAGAGACCTTTACCAGACAGCCCGGCTGAGTATTCAACCCCAGAGCAGACTTCTCTAGAGCAGGCTGTACAAGAGCAGAGCCCCACAGGCAGCCCCAGGCATGGAACCAGAGGAAGTTACTGCATTCGGAAACTACTGCTGGGTGAACTTGGCAAGTTGGTGTCCAGAGCCAGTCAGAGCTGGCAGCCTGGCCCATGCAAGCAGGTTCTCAGCTTAGTCACAGCTCCTCTGTCTCACTTCAGATCACCCAGCTGCAACCTGCAGCTCCCATGGGCACCGGAGCCAGGCATGGCAGTGGCTCACCCCCATAGATTCACCTGATTGCAGGCACACTGGAAATAGAGTCCCTGCAGGAGGCCAGAGCCCCACCCTCTGCCCCCTGGAAAGGGGTGATTCAGAGCGCACAGGGTGAGGAGCTGTACTGCTGGCACTTGTACTGCAGCTCAGGAGTTCCAGAGCCAGGCAGCTGGCTTCCCTGACCCTGACCATGCTCAGGGGCTCCAGTTTGTCTCTGGGTGTTTCCAGGCTCATCGAAAGCCTGCTGTCTGCCCTTCCCAACAGGCCAGGGACCCACCCTGGGATCGCTGCCTTTGATAGGAGCAATATGGCTTCCCAGAGGAAGAAAAGCATACGCTTGAGCTGCCTCAGCTGCAGCCTACTGCCACGCTAAGGCTGCTGGTGGCTTATCCGCTTTCTTACCCACTTGGGAAGAGTTGTGCATCTTCAGACCCTCACCTGTCCTTCTGCCTCGGGGCAGGACATACAGCAACTCCTTCTGAGATGCTCATCTCAGCCAGGAGAGGTGAGCACTGTCTGGCTCAAGCAGGCAGCTAAGTCTGGACTGCTGGGGATCCCCTTTGCAGAGAACTGTTAGGATTCTGCCAGAGATAACAATATGCTGCAGACTTTACTGTCCTCAGTGACAACATACTACAGAAGCTGCATCTGCTATTCTTAGAGATCTCTGTTCCAGTCAAACCCTACATGATACTCCTAAACCTGAGAAGCATAAGCAGCTCTAAGTCTCCAGCTTCACTAGCATGACAGCAGACAGTATATTCCCCTAAAGCATGCAGGGTGCTTCATTCCTACAGCCGGAGCATGCCCTTTCTGGAAGGAGGAGTCCAAGAGCTGCCACCTCCACACTGGAAGGGCATTTGAGCAAGAGTGGCTCAGGTGCCACCAGGCCAGCATTCATAGACTAGAATTATAGAATCGTTAAGGTTGGAAAAGACCTCTGAGATCATCAAGGCCAACCCACCCCCCCATGGCTCCTGCCCCCTGTCCCGCAGTGCCACGGCCACACGCTGTTTGAACCCCCCCAGGGACGGGGACTCCCCCACCTCTGGGCAGCCTGTCCCCAGCCCTGACCACTCTGTCGGGGAAG
>VWZZ01000864.1:236810-255353 GCA_013399095.1 Psophia crepitans | reverse complement strand
CCGGTGGGGCCGGCTCCAGCAGCGCTGCGGCCCCGGCGGCGGGGCTGGGGTGCCCGTAGGGAACCGGAGATTTCTGAGGGGGGGGTCCCTGGGGCTGTCGGGGGGGTCTGGGCACCCCCAGCGGCCTGCGGGGGTGTGCGGAGGGCGGCCCCGCTGCTGTCGATGCGGGTGGGGCCGCCGGTGTTGTCGCTGCGGCTGCAGGGACAGCAGTGAGGTGGGCAGCTGAGGCGCCCCCCGCCCTACCGGGGGGGCTCCGCTCGGGTCGCAGGGATCCCACCGCTGGTCGGGCCGGCGCTGACCCGGACATCCCGTTACCGGTGTGTCGGACGAGGCCGCCTCGCAGGTTCCCCAGCCGCCCGGTGCCCTCGGGGCGCTGCTGGGGCCGGGGGCTGAGCTCGCCCTGCGGCGCTGTCCGAGCAGCGGAGGGACAAGGACAAGGACCTCAGCTCAGCACACCCAGGTAGGTGACATCCCCCAGGCGTCCTGCAGCGGCTCGGCACTGCCCATCCAGCAGTGCCAGCTGCCCTCCGGGGTGTTTGGGGAGCGGGGGGCTGAACGGGGGCAGCGGAGGGTGACGCTGGGGGCTGCCTGCTGTTCCCGAAGCGCTCCTCTCCCGGTGTGCGCAGCGGGAAGGGAGGGCTGCAGCCTGTCCATCCCGCGGCCTTGGCTAGCGAGCGTGGCCCAGCAGGGCTGCTGGGTGCTGGGAAGTGGGACCTGGAAGTGAAAATGGAAGTGAAACTCTCTGGGAAGTGGCAGGAGATGGGGCAGTGCAGGAGCATCGCTGCTAAATCCCCAGCGAGGTGAAGGCGACGGGCTGGGCTGCGCTTCGGTGCCGACGTGTTTCCTACCTCTGCTGACCACCCCCGAGAAGGACCCCGGCGCTGCAAGAGCTGCTCTCCACAACCACCCCTGTAGGCACCCTCATCCCCGACTGCGGGCCCGTACCTTGCGTTTACACTGAAAATCGGACGCGTCTGGGGCGGGGGGTCGGAGGCTGGGTGCAGGCGGTGGCGTGCAGAGGAGCTCCGTTATCATCCGGCGTGGTGTGCCAGATGTGCACACCAGATGTGCCTCCGGTCTCGCGAGCTGCCCCAGCTCGGATTTGTGCCGCGGGCTGATTACGCAGCGATCCGCAACGTCCTTAAAACGCTGCCGGTTGCAAAGCGCGCTCCTCCGCCTGTGCACGAAAGGCCTCGCGGCGCTCCGGCTTGAAGCAGCGTTTGTGGGTGAATGCTGGATAAATACCTCTGCAGCGAGGCGCTGCTTTCTGGCTGAAAGCGGTGCGCAGGTCTACGGTGGGTCCCAACATCGCAGCCGAGCTGGGAGGCTTGGCAGGGCATCCGGCGTGGGTGGGAACATCTTCCCGCAGCCGTAGGGGCATGGCCACGGCAGCACATGGTGGGGGGGGACGGCTGTAGGAGCCTCGAAGTTGCAGGTTGCAACCCCTCCCTCCTCCGCAGGCTGCTGGGGAGAAGGGGTGGGTAGGAAGGGCCAGCAGGTATTTCAGTCCCATGATTTTAGGCCCATCCCGAAGCGTTGGAGAACGATCTCAACGCCGTCCCGGCTCCAAACGCTGGGGAACCACAACTTTCTGACCTTATTGAAGTCAGACGGGTCAAAGAACTTCCTCATGGAAAATCTGAGAGCTGGCTGGTGAGCTGTCTGTTCCAGCGAAACGGGGTGCTCATAATGAACCCGACTTGTCTGCTGCTTAGGAGAAGGCTGGTGCTGGCCACTTTTTCAAAGGCGAGCAGGGAAGGGGAGTGCGTAGTGACAAATACGCAAAATAATGCGATATCTGGTAAGGAAGTGAGGTTATTGCTGGGCAGCCACGGCGTTCCGTAAAACTAGCGCATAACCTCACCCAGGGGAAAACAGAGACAGACTTAAATACTGCTTGACATAAGCAATATTTCGATAGCTGTCAGCAGTATATGTCACCAGCTGTCAGGCACGTGACCTGGGGCTGCGTGGGGTTTCGATGAATTAAAACCCCGCAGGCAGCGGAGTGGCCGCAGGGTGACAGTTTCACGTGGCGGGTTGTCACCGGAGAGTCAGCGTCATCCGGATATGCTTCGGTGGGATCCCGAGGGCGCTTTCTTTGGCCCTGAAGAGCCAATTTATCATCTCTTCAGGAGAAAAGAAATTTGGAGACAATACAGCTGCCGTCTTCGGACAAGGTGCCTGCGAGCAAGTTGGGTGCATTTGGGAAGGGCTTGCTGATGGGGCTGGAAGGATTCGGCTGGATCTGCAGAGCAGGAGGCTGGAACAGAGAGCTTTTCAGGGAGTTTTTCCTAAAGGAAACCTGTGTGCACGGTCCAACGTGTTAGAAGAGCCATCAGTGTTACGCTCCCCCTTGCATTTTGCAGCAGCAGCAGCAGCAGCAGCAGCAGCAGCAGCAGCAGGAGGTATATTTGTGCTGGGGCACCCAGCCGTGCTGAGGAGGGTGGTGCAGCCTTTTTAGCCTGCTGCAGCCAAGGGGATTTGGGGGCTGTTAGGTGTCCTCTCCACCAGCACATTTGGGAGGGCAGCACACTGGTTAGCTGCTGCCAGAAGGGCACGGAAGACCTGCCAAAAAAGTGAACCAGCTGGGTGCAGGGAGAACATCCTGCTGCACCGAAAGGTCTGACGTGTGTCGATTGTCACAGGAGTGATGAAGTGACTCCGTTGAGGAGCATCCAAAATGCTGCTGGTTTAGGAGCGTCCACCTAGGGAGTTGAAAATTGCCAGCTGAGGGCTCTGCAGGTTGGAAGGTCCTGATATAATGAGGTAAAACGAAGGGGAGCAACAATAACATATTTGGACCAGACATAAAGTGTGAGTTTTTTGCCAGAAGGTAATTGCTGGGAGGAAGATACCCTGCTGAGGTGTTTTACATCACCGGCATTTAAGTTTGGGTTGGTGCTTCTCCTGGGTGCAGGGAGGCCCATGGATGATGGAGACGGTACCCAGCTGGCTGTGCAGTCCCTGATTCCAGTAGGAAAGTGGTTCTTCCTTGTCTTGTGAGTCTTAAAAACCATCCCACATCACCCTCCGTTGAATGAAATGTCCTGGAGCTTCTTTGGTGATAAATATTGGCAGCCGGGTGCTCTGCGAGGCAGCGGGGATGGGGGGGTCCCAGCCCGTGGTTACCGCTGCAGGGTTCCTGCAGAACTGGCGCAGCACAGGCGATTTGTGCCAACACAAGAGTTTGTGCTGGGTGTCTCTGGTGTATTTGGTTTCATTTTAGGTCGTCTGCAGTGGATTTATCCTCCTTGCCTGGGTCTGTCTTGGAGGTGTGACGGTGAGAACGTGAAACAGGTCTCGCATACCGTCTGTGGTCCATGGCTTAAGGGTTTTCCAGCAGTGACACGAAGCTGGTTGACACATCCCTGCTATTTTCACACATCTCTGGTAGTCCTGCAGGTGGCTGCGGTACAGGGTTCGGGCTGCTTGCAGCCCTGTGGTGTTAATTTTCCAGTGATGGAAAAGAGATGGCAGAGGAAATGACCTAAAAGCTGAATATTTGCGTCTGGATTGGTGGGGCACGGAGGGAGGCTGCTGGGCAGGACGGAGTAACGAGGAGGTGAGAGGAGCAGGGGAAGGATGAGCACGCATCTTGGTGGGAAGGGCGAGAAAAGCGCGGGGAGGAGCGGGGTTGAGGGTGGTGGGACAGAGTGAGGGGCCGTGGTGGGGCAGGCTTTGGGAGAGGTGCGAGGAGAAGGGCAGCAGAAGTCACGCAGGGACGTGGCGAGGGCAGAAAGTGGACGCTAGAAAAACGACAAGAGCCAGAGGAGACATGAAGAGAGATCGGGGCTGGGTAGAGCCGGGGCTGTGTTTGAAATTGCCGGCTCCCTCCTCCAGGTATAACGCCGTGAAATCTGCGTCACTGGAGGCTGCTCCTCCTGTCTCCGTGACGGTAAGCTCTTCATTCAACCCGGGCTAGTTCCCACATGCCGGGATTGAGTTTATTTTTCCATCCCGCTGTAGCCAAGTTTGTCATTTAATAAACACCCCCCGCCCCGCCCCAGCCTCTGTCCCCTCTGTAAGCCAGAGGAACAGATGGGAGGGCAAAGGACCAGAAATGCCTGGTGCTTCCCAAAGCTGGGAAGGAGAGAACTGGAGATTTTCAGGTGGAAAATATATAAATAAGTCCATGCCTTTCTCAGCTCTGTCTCTGTTCCTTTGTGCCGTTCAGGCCTGATCCACACACCTCACCTGCCTGAGAGGGAACCTGGGAAGGCTGAGCCTGCCTGGCTGCCACCAACTCTTGGAGCAAGGCTGAGGGACTTTGCCTGCTTGTTTTTGAGCGTTCAAGCCTGGGTTGATCACAGAGCAGCGACAGTAAGCTGACAGCATCTGACAGGGGGTTGGAGGGAATGACGGTCCGTGGACACAGGGCCGTTTGTTAGCGAAAACAGCTGCAGCTCGTGATGCAAAGCGAATGGCTTCTACAAGGCTTCGATCCCAGCTTTGTCTCTGGTGACCAAGGACCAGCCATGCTCCAGCACGCTCAGCAGCAAAGACCAGTACCTGAGGAGCAGGCGGCGAAGGAACCTGGTATTAAACAGGGGAATGAAGTGAGAAGAAGATCCTGATCTCTAAATTGGAAAGATTCGGATTTCAAGGGTGTCCCGTTCGGTGGATAAGGAATTGGCTCAATGGCCACGCCCAGAGGGTAGTGGTCAATGATGTCCTACGTCCAGGTGGAGACCAGTGATGAGCTCAGGGACCTGTCCCTCAGGGGTCTGTCTTGGGACCGGTGCTTTTCAATATCTTTATCAATGACAGACAATGGCATCGAGTGCACCCTCAGCGAGTCTGCAGACAACACCAAGCTGAGTGGTGCTGTTGGCACAAAAGAAGGAAGGGATGGAATTCAGAGGGACCTGGACAGGCTGGAGAAGTGGTCCCATGTGAACCGAAAGAGGTTCAAGAAGTCCAAGTGCAGGGTGCTGCACCGGGGTCAGGGCAATCCCAGACATGAGCACAGACTGGGAGAAGAACACACTGAAACCAGCCCTGTGGAGAGAGACTTGGNGGAGGCCCCGGAGATGATCAGAGTGCTGGAGCCCCTCTGCTCTGGAGACAGGCTGAGGGAGCTGGGCTTGTCCAGCCTGGAGCAGAGAAGGCTGCGGGGTGGCCTCATTGCGGCCTTTCAGTACTTAAAGGGGTCTTATAAAAAGGATGGAGAGGGACTCTTTACTGGGGTAGGTAATGACAGGACAAGGGGGATGAGTTTAAACTGAAAGAGGGGAGATTCAGATTAGATATTAGGCAGCAATCCTTCCCTGGGAGGGTGCTGAGGCCCTGGCACAGGGTGCCCCGAGAAGCTGTGGCTGCCCCTGGCTCCCTGGCAGTGCCCAAGGCCAGGTTGGATGGGGCTTTGGGCAGCCTGGGCTGGTGGGGGGTGTCCCTGCCCATGGCAGGGGGTGGGAGCTGGATGGACTTTGAGGTCCCTTCCAACCCGAGTCGGACTGGGGTTCTATAAGGTGTTTTCTCATCCTATAGTGGTTGTCCACATCAAGCTCTCCTGAGCCCTTTAATCTGAGCAAGAAGAGTTAAACAGCAGTGGCAGGGCAGCCTGGGGAGGGCTGCTGGTGAACCCTGGCAGCAGACTCTCATGCTTGGTCTTTGCCCTGTTCTCTGAAGCGTCTCACAAATTTCCTTGGCTCCTCTCCTAACCAGCTCCATGTGGAGACCTGGTGTGGAAGGGAGGCTGCCGGGACTGCCCTTGGAGCGTGGTGCTGCTCACGGGGTTTGCTCCGGTGCAATGAATGTCATGATAATGTGAGGCTGGACCGAGCAAGGTGTGACAAGCCTGAGGAGTCTGAATAAACCCTTCTCCCATTTGGTGTAGCTGAAATCTGGAAGGGCAGAGAGATGGGGCAGGCACTAGAGGAGGGCTCTTGAACCTCCCCACTTCGTTTGAAGTGAGCAATACAGAATCACAGAATATCCCGAGCTGGCAGGGCCCCCCCAGGCCCACCAGCCCAACCCCTGGCCCCACACAGGCCCAGCCCCATCACAGCAGATGACTGAGAGCGTTGGCCAGACGCTGCTTGAACTCAGCCCAGCTCGGGGCGGTGACCACTGCCCTGGGGAGCCTGTGCCAGGGCCCCACCACCCTCTGGGGGAAGAACCTTCTCCTGATCCCCACCCTAACCCTCCCCTGGGGCAGCTTCAAATATGGGCCATCCCTTCGCGAACACCTCTTTCCATGGTACATACAACGCTGGTGGCATCCTCAAAGCTTTTTAACAAGAATTCAAACACTTTGGGTGAGGTTTTTTGTGCGATATGGCCACTGTTTTCTGCCTGCACATATAATTTCTGTTTGACTCAGAAGAAAAAAGGAGGGAAGAAAAACTGCCCTAAGCTGAAAGCACCGAGGGTCCGTGCACTTGCAGGTGCCGCTCAGAGGACAGGGACCAGCCTTTGCTGTCACCGTTACAGCTGTCTGCATCGCCTGCTGTTCTAGTGACTGATTCACGAAGCCCTTGAGATATTTGTGTCACATCTGGAAATTACAGTCGTGCTTCCCCTACCTAAACAGCAGACACTTGTCTATATGTTTGTGTCTCTATGTAGCTGGTTTTGATTATTTTTTCCCCGCAGTTGTGACTCTCCCGTGCCTGCGGCTGGTAACAACCATGTCGGCCCCGAAGGACAGATGGGTTTCTTCCTTCTCTTTCCTGCTCTTCTGTGCTTCCTCCACCCCAAGGTGGGGAAGCGCGAGTCTGCTGCAGGAGCTGAGTCCCCAGGAGTATTTCAGTACCTTGCAAGCCGGCAGAGCGTCCCTGGCTTATTTCAGCCATAGCGGTATGGATTTAGCAGCGTGCATTTACATCGGGTTGGGTTTTCAGCAAAGGGTGTGTGTGAACGTGGGACACTGAAGAGGCAATTCTTGAGGTTTTTAAACCCAAAGGCGTTCATAGAACCACAGAATCTCCCAAGCTGGCAGGGCCCCCCCAGGCCCACCAGCCCAACCCCTGGCCCCACACAGGCCCAGCCCCATCACAGCAGATGGCTGAGAGCGTTGGCCAGACGCTGCTTGAACTCAGCCCAGCTCGGGGCGGTGACCACTGCCCTGGGGAGCCTGTGCCAGGGCCCCACCACCCTCTGGGGGAAGAACCTTCTCCTGATCCCCACCCTAACCCTCCCCTGGGGCAGCTCCAGGCCGTTCCCTCAGGTTTTGGAGAGCTGGTTGAGCTCAGCTGGCAAATCTGAGTTTGCAAAGCCCTGAGTGCTCCTGGGAGTGAGGGACATCTTGGGTTGGATCTTTCCTGACTGTGTCCCCAACCACACTCCTTCAAGCCTATTCATTCATTTTCTGGATGATTTTCTGGATGTGCCATGGAAGAGAAACCCAGCCTGGTAAGGAGCTGTCTCCCCAAAGGTACTGCGTTTCTCTTCCATGGTACCTCCCTGGGAAAGGGGGATCCCTTGCATACAGGGGAACTGAGGGCTGTCAGGAACCACGGGGAGGTCCGTGCCCTTGCCTCTCTTGTCCTGCTCCATCATGTCCCCTCAGTATAGTTTCCCAGAGACATCGGTGTGGGTTGAGACACCAACGCAGCTCCCACGTCGGCGTTGAAGGCTGGGTGTGTGAGGAAGGAAGGTGGGCAGTCCGGCCATTTGTGTTGTTGCCCGTAGTTAGTTTTGTTTCAGTAAATACCTTTTTGAGTAAGAGCAAGTCCATATTGTGTCAAGCACTGTCTCAGCACGTGGCAGGAGGATGCTTTTGACTCCAAGGACCTGCAGCCTGGCCCAGCATCACCCATCTGACAAAACCAGTCCCAGTCCATGTGTCCTCCAGCCATGTCCTCACAGGCACCTCCGCTGGGAGCATGCCACGGCTCCCCGTTTGCCCCGCTCAGGTCTGCTCAGATGTCCCAGGGATGTTTGCATGGGGACCTTAGCATGCTGTTACCCTGAAGGTACTCTCATCTGCCTCATCCGTAAGGGGAAGGGATAGAAACCAGCTTTTTTTGTTGTTTCAGGTTCTCCTGGTGCCCAGCCCTTCTTGGAGCAGATTGGGAACTCGGCTGAGGTCCTCCAAGACTATGGCGTTTCGGTGGTGAAGGTACGTGTGGGTGAGGAGCGGGGTGGGCTATTTCTGCAGACTATTTCTGTAGGGCTTCTCTGGACCCACTCTGGTCATTCCTGTGTGCCCATGGGCACGGCACAAGGAAAAGTTCAACCCTCAGCACGCTGCCCAGGAGGGCGTCAGGCCTCCGGCTCAGTCAGAAGGTGGCATTCACCCCACCCCCTCTCTTTATATTTCATATAAAGGTTTTTTTACCTGGAATTTTACACAGGCTTAGGTGAGGGGTTCAGCCAAGTGTAATTACATTTTAATAAGCGCTTCCACATGCGTGCGTATGTATTTAATTTCCTCCAGACACAGGCTGAGTTTAACAAGCCAGCGGCAATCGGTCGCTTTGAATATGCTGGGCAGATCGTAAGACCTCTTGATCCTGTCTGACCCAGTTCAAGGCAGGCTGAGCTGGAGAACCGAAGCACAAACTCCAGTCCACAGCTCTGGGCTCCATTTTATTGTATTTTCTCTCCCAGCACGTTTGGAAAAGCTGTATTTACACTGTGGAATGGAAGAAAAACATAGTGCTGTATGTTTGTAGTTGTTCTCCCCAGCACCAAGGGATGGGACAAGAGGGAACGGCCTCAAATGGCTCCAGGGAAGGTTTAGGTTGGAGATTGGGGAAAATTCCTTCTCTGACAGAGTGGTCAGGCCTTGGGAGGTGGGGGGAGTCCCCGTCCCTGGGGGGGTTCAAACAGCGTGTGGCCGTGGCACTGCGGGACAGGGGGTAGTGGCCATGGGGGGGGTGGGTTGGCGGTTGGACTTGTTGATCCGAGAGGTCTTTTCCAACCTTAAAGATTCTGTGATTCTGTGATTTGTGGAGTTGAATGTCTAATTACATGCTTTCAATGTCTAGGTTAATTGTCCCAAAGAGGATGTCTCAAGATATTGTGGAAAAGAAAACGCGTTCAGGAAAGCCTACCTGTTCAGGTGAGGGGGGCTTTCTGCTCACCGCTCGGTGACCGCTTGCCAACGCGAATGTTGGGGGAAACGCTGTCAGCGATCAGAGAGATGTCTGCACACGAGGTCAGCAGAGACATACAGAGTTTAGCGATAATTATCCCCAAAAGGTCCAACACAGACAAAGTAGGTGCTTTGTCCTCGTTACGAAACCTCCCATCCTGCCCCACGTTCCTTTGAGCAGCAGAGGGTTGTGCCGCTACGTGAAACCATGAGAGAAATCCTCCATTGGTGTTCTGGCCTTGTGGGCTCCCACCACCAGGTCCTCCAGAGTTACACTCGGTCCACTAGGTTTTGGAGCTACTCCTAAGAAAGAAACACCCTTTGGGGCCTCTCCTGTTGGTGTGGTTAGCTCATCTGCCCTGGATGAGAAGGTTCAGCTCTTGGTCTCCCCATGGGTCATCAGCTGGAAGCTTCTCTGTGTATCAGCTCATGTACATGTCCTGCAGAAACATTTTCTCTGGTGGTAGGGGTCTACAGGGTGATGCTTGGTATATAGAGACCTTCTGTCAGTCTGTGCTGGGCTTCTCATCAACGGTCCCCTGGAGCAGTGACAGAGGTAACTTCACTAAAACAGCATTGCCTGGACACCTAGTCCTACGAAATCCCCACATTCAGTCCTGACATCTTCTGTCCAGCCAAACCTGCCAGCAGATATCTGGAGGTATTCGGCAGAGGGGAAATTAGTTTAATTAAACTTACTAATCTTCCGTAGTTCCTTTGGTGATACTCTTTCTTCCCTCCCCAGAGGTAACATGCTGATCAGAGAGTTCCCCACCGATGCCTTGTTTGACGTGAACTCCATTGTTGCTAGCGTTTTGTTGTAAGTACAGGCCAGACAGATCTCCGCTGAAGTCACGGAACCGTTTCCTTTCCGTTTTCACTTGTTGATACAAAGTTTTGCATGAACACAAACCCCACGTATTCCAGAGCTGCTCTCAGCCAAGCAGAATGCTGCTCCTCTCTTTGCTGTGGTTTGACCCTGTTACAAGGGTTTGACCCGTGAGATGATTCACCAGCTCACATCTGGGCAGCTGTATTTGGCTTCAGCCTGCCAGCAAGAAGCTGGATTTTTACCTTGTTTTTCCCATGACGGTTTCTGTGGCTGAAAATTCTCTCTTAAAAGAAAACAGTTGCTAATGAGGTTTTTCTGACTCCTCAGTGCCCTGCTCTTTAATGAAGTTAAATACGTTGAAACGCTGGCGGATCTTCAGAACATTGAAAATACGCTGAAAGGGAGGTCGAACATGGTCTTTGCCTACGTACCAGCTACCGGGACAGCAGGTATTGACACTCAGCTTTTCATCTCTGCTCTCCTGCCAGCGCCTTTTTTACTGAGGTGGAAGGGAGCTGGATTTCTGACCCGAAATCTTGCAAGTGGACGATCAAGCAAACCTGAAAGGGCCACCTACACACGAGTTCTCCACCTCTGCCTGTCTTGCTGCATTTCCAAAGGGATCGGGCGCACCAGAAAAGTTTTGCTGGGAGGACACAAACTTTCAGAGATGGACTCGAGAGGGAAAGCAAGCCAGTGGTTGCTGTCTTAGTAAATAAACAGACCCGTTGGCAGATCTCTGGTTGCACAGTAGAATGGGTTCCCTTACACCACTGGTGTGTTTGCTGGGGATCAGCAACCGGGTTCAGCTCCAATTACTCAGTTACCTCCACAGTAAGTGTCTGCAGACGGCTGTGAGTTTTCACTGAGCGTTCCTGATAGCCTGGGCATCGATATCTACAACTGGGAAGGATGAAGAGGGAGGTGTGGGAGGAGCTGAGATGAGTTTGTCTTGCCTTTCTCTTTCCAGAGCACAGAGCCGTGATGGAGGTGGCATTTGTCTATGGGACCGTCCACCAGTTTGTTCTGACAACTGAGGCAACGCTGTTGAAAGACGCTGGGTATGTCCAAACATGCACGTATACACACCAGGCAGAGCTTCTCAGCTTCCCAGACCAAATCTGGGATGGTGTTAGGATGTTATGCCAAGGGTGGACAGTCAGATCTGGTTTGCTTTTCCAAAACCAGCTGCTGATTGCATTCCTGGGCTTGGTCTATCCATGCCTTCTCTGACTGTTCATTGAATGGGATTTTACAGAAGAGCCCCCTGGCTCCTTTCCATAGCTGATGGATCAAACCTCAGCCATGGGTTTTTGGGGGGGCTGATACAGCTGATGTTACAGCCTTCAAACTCTTGGCCTTGAGCACATCTGGCCAGCTGTGAAGGGTAAGAATTGCTATAGTGGGTCAGCTCCGTATCTCACCTCTGCAGTGGCTGTAGGTGCTTACCAAGGGGTAGGAGGGGATGGATGGATGTTGCCTGCAGCCTCCCATCTTCTGGCTGTCAGAGGTTTCAGGACTCTCAGAGATGGGAGCTGAACCTGTACCGTGGTGTTAACAACCACCAGAAGGTTTTAAACACATTTTTACTTTTCATCTCAGCAGCTTCTGGCAGCATTGAGTTCTGCAGCTGGGCTGCATGAGGTGCTGCTCCTTGGAATGTTGCATTTGGGACTTCCCACCCCATGGCTTCACTGGCCAGCTTGGGCCATCCCCTTCCCACACAGGAGGAGGACCTGCATTAGAAGGGCAGATCCTTCAACGCGACTTCCTGCTGCTGTGACCCACTGCAGTCAGAAGACTGAGGGGGAGGAAGGTGGGAAGGCCACTTTGCATCTCCAGCAAAGTGTTTATCAAAGGATCTGCCAGATTTCACGGTGGTTCTTCCCCAAGGTGCCATCCTGTCCTTGCAGGACCAGCATCGTGATCAGGGACAGCATTTTGTGGCTGCCACTAGATGGCACGGTTGTCATTTGGACAGGAATCGGCTTCGTTCTGCTTAAAGCAGACACCCGCAAGCCATCTCCTTAGCTGATGAAACGGTGGTAGGTTGGCCAACATGAACAGCTTTCAGCCAACCGAGGCAGCGGGCTTTGGGGTCTTAATACTACACACAGCCCTTCCACAGAGAGGTCTTACAGCCCTTACAAAGAAGGTGACCCCTGGTTTAGAGGTGGGAAACGGGTGCGTAGGAAAACGAATGTGACCTCCCAAAGCTGACCAGTGGTAGTGTCAGAGCAGGACCCACTAACCAGGGAACCATCCAGGGAACTTGATCTCACTGCTTCCTTTGGCACAGCCAAAACCGATGGTATTCAAAAGGTGAAATATTACTTACACAGTCTGTAAGATGTCATCAGTCAGGTAAAAGACATGAGCAAAGCTGTAGACTTCAGCTCTCCTTCTCCCATCAGGGTCTCACTGCAGTGGCTTGGCTGATCCCACTGAGAAGAGCTTAATTTGTGTCCTTCTTGTGCTGGGCCAACTGTTCTGGGGTTGAGGTCATTTACACCTGATGAGCCAGGCTGTTCGTTAGATGTTCAGCACAGTTCTGAAAGGCACCTGGACACAAGTGTACCCATCAGTAGTAGGGCTCTTGAAGAGGTCCCACAAGCCTGCCAAACCCTCCACTTGAGGATCGTCTGCCCTGTAAAACGTGTCACGGGTCATTCCATCAGAGTGTCTTAAAACCTGGCAGTGGATCCCTAGCTCACCATGGGTTTTGTTTTCTCTCTCACAGCAATGATGACCCTGACGTGTCATCTGCTCAGCTGTTGTTCTGCCACTGCCAGCGGGCCACGGACCTGGCGCAGCCCTGCAGGAGGACAGCCATGGAGCAGGCTCTGACGACTCTCAACATCCACAGGCACCTCAAGCTCATGGGGGCTCCTCTGGTGGTATGACTGGGGAAGAGGAGCCACTGGGGCTGCGGGCATGAGGGCAGTTGTGGTGGGTGTGAGGATGAGGGAGGTGGGAGTGGAGGGTGAGAATCTGCCCCTTCCGCATGAGGTTAATGACAGAACTCCCAGGCTGGCTCCGAGCAAAGAACAGGCATGGGGCTCTCAGGAGTGACACTGCCTTGCACGGCTCAGCTTTCTTAGACCTTTCCAGGGAGCCCTGGCACCAAGGTATGCTCCTCCAGTTTGTGAGCACTGTGAGTGGGAACGGGGTGGAGGTGCCCCTTGGGTTTCACAGGGGTATATGGCATGGCATGGCATAGAGTAGCACAGAATAGCATAGTTCAGTTGGAAGGGTCCTACGGTGATCGTCTGGTCCAACTGCCTGGCCACTTCAGGGCTGACCGTAAGTTAAAGCAAATTATTAAGGGCATAGTCCAAATGGCTTTTAAACACTGATGGGCTTGGGGGCATTGACCACATCTCTAGGAAGCCTGTTCCAGCATTTGACCACCCTCTCGGTAAAGAAATGCTTCCCAACGTCCAGTCTGAACCTCCCCTGATGCAGCTTTGGACCATTGCCACGTGTCCTATCACTGGATCCCAGGGAGGAAAGATCAGCACCTCCCCTCAACATCACCACTTCCCCTCAAGAAGCTGTGGAGAGCCATGAGGTTGCCCTTCAGCCTCCTTTTCTCCAAACTAGACAAGGCCAAAGCCCTGAGCTGCTCCTCTAGGCTCCCACAGGAGTCTCAGCACCTTGGGGAAAGGAATATCGGTGATTCAGGCCTTGGGGAGCACAGGGAGCAGGAGGCTCCCTCCCATCTCCTCTTCCCACTGGGCAGTGAACTTCAGCAAGCCCCCAGTTCCCACTGGTGACATCTCTGCGCAGCCAAAAGGACGAGTAGGTGAGCTGGGAAGTGCCTCCTTCAGCCGGCCCGTGGAGGGAAGGTACTTTGTTAGGCAGCTCCGTGCTGTCATGAAGCAGCATGTCCAAGGCAGGAAGGGAGAGGATGCCAGCTCCGGCATGTTGCGGCCGGGATTTTCAAGCTGCTCTGGGGAATGGGTGCCAGATAAATAAAAATTAATGGAACTTTGACATCTGGAGTTGCTAAGTCACAAAGAACGTGCATAACAAAGCCCAGTTTTTTAACAGGGAGGGTCATGGCAGGTTGGAACAGTTTAACCAGGGTTGTGTGGGTTCTGCTTCGATGCATATTTTAGAATTGGGGTTGGAGGCTTTTTCCTGAGGGCATCCTTAGTTCTGTGGCTGTGGAACACCTGGTGGGTTGGGCTCTGCAGGAGAAGAGCTGAGGCACCTTCAACAGTGTGGAGATGTGCTGCAGTGTAACCATGTCTCTTCTCCAGACAGAGGTTGCTGAGGACCCAGAGAAAGTTTCCACCGTTCACTTACAGCTCGGGCTACCGCTTGTGTTCATCCTCAGCCAGAAAGAGACCTATGAGGCTGACAAGAGGACAGCAGAGTTTGTGGCCTGGCAGCTCTTGGGGAAAGCAGGAGTTGCCCTTTTGTCCAGGTATTTGATCTCAGGTGTTTTGGGGTTCTCCTTCCTTTTCGTGGTGTTTCTGGGCTTGGTTCACCCACAGCCAGGATGACAGTCAGTGGGCTTATTCAGATTTGTAGGGAGGCCGTAAAACAAGGCTATATCCTGCGAGAGCATGTCACGTTTAAGGACTTGTCCAGAATCAGATTAATCTGGTTTCAGACTGGTTGGAAGTATAGAAGTGTTTGAATCTCATGCTGAATTAGAAGTGGAAAACCAGTCAAAGACAGATTTCAGAAAGGAAACTTGGCACGGATGGAAGGCTTGTATTTTGCCCTTGAGTTAAGGGCAGAAGAAGATCCAGTAAAGGAGGTGGGCTGTGGATGCTGGCTGCTGGGACGTGGCAGGGATCTCCATTCTGTATGTGGTGTCTTGGTCAATGAGGGCTCACCCAGTTAGACCAGCACCCTTGTTCCCTGGGAGGACAGGAGACATGCTTGTTGCTGAACATAGGGCAGCTGTGCTGTGGAGATCTGTTGACTTCCTCTTCGGTTGACCATCCATTGCTTATCTCTGCTCCACGGGCTCGGGAGCAGCCTGCATACACCAGGCTGTCTTGAGTTTGCAGATGCTTCCGTGATGTCTTGCCAAAGGAGGCGTGCAGCCCCTGTAGGCATGGCTGCACAGCCTTTGGGGATGTCTGCTGGCAGCTGTGCGAATGGGAGGAGATGGAAGGACGAGGGTGGGCTTTCTTCTTCCAGCTTTCTGCCACCATGGTACCTCCCTGTGTGGAGGCACTTCTTGGATGCGTTTACTCATGAGCTGAAGTCCACCAGCAGACCAGCTCTGCTGGGATATTACGACCAGTGCTTGAGCAAAGACCCAAACCACAGAAAGGGAATCCAAGCCCCTAGCAAAATAGACACACTATGCAGTGCACTCCCACCAGAAGGTCCCTTGGAGCCTGTT
Source organism: Psophia crepitans (assembly GCA_013399095.1). NCBI lineage: Eukaryota > Metazoa > Chordata > Aves > Gruiformes > Psophiidae > Psophia > Psophia crepitans. The sequence continues at coordinate 240,110 of VWZZ01000864.1, read as the reverse complement.
TATCCACCACTGGCATTGATTGATTGTGGGTTCCTGGAAGTTCTGATCGGCTCTGAAGCACGACTCCATGAGGATGTGGTGCTGCTGAGAGAGGTGGGCTTACCAGCCAGGCAGGGTGATCATGCACATCGCACCATCTAATGATCACTTTGTGTTTTGGAAGGGACCTCGTAGATTTGAACATTCTGCTCCAGTCAAACGTCGCTCTCAAGACACCGGACGAGGTTAGATGCTGGATTTCTTTATTTCCCTATTGGGACATGGTGCTCCTCAGGGATGTTGGGGTGTTGGTCGGCTCCGTTGTTACTTGACAGCCTTCCCAGAAGTTCACGGGGAAATATCTTTCCCCAGATGCACGCGCGTTATTTGGAACTGCCCGAGTGCGATGCTGCAGAGCAATTGTGCCTGCTTACAGGAGACAAAAGAAAGTGCTTATTTTGGGTCCAAAATGTAGGGTGCCATCTCCATTGCGCCTCAAGGCAACACAAGGTTGTGAACTACCTAAGGTAGTAGTCCAAGTGCAAATTCCCGGAAGATTTGCGCTTGTAAAGGCCCTTGCCACCTTAGGAAAGGCGGTCAAAAGGTGGGAGAGGAAATGAATGTGGAACTAAGAGCAAACTAAAGGCAAAGAACTGAAGGTCTGCGCCGAACTGGTGTAACAGTTGTCCAGCACAGAGCCACTAAGAGTCCAGCGCAGGGCCACTAAGATGATCAAGGGAGTGGAACATCTCCCTTATGGGGAAAGGCTGAGGGAGCTGGGTCTCTTTAGCTTGGAGAAGAGGAGGCTGAGGGGTGACCTCATCAATGTTTATAAATATGTTAAGGGTGAGTGTCGGGAAGATGGAGCCAGGCTCTTCTCGGCCTCACTAAGCGATAGGACAAGGGGCAACGGGTCCAAGCTGGAGCACAGGAGGTTCCGGGTTAATGTGAGGAAAAACTTTTTCACTGTGAGGGTGACAGAGCACTGGGACAGGCTGCCCAGAGAGGTTGTGGAGTCTCCTTCTCTGGAGACATTCAAAACCCAACTGGACACGTTCCTGAGTGATGTGCTCTAGGTGGCCCTGCCTTGGCGGTGGGGTTGGACTAGATGATTTTTCGAGGTCCCTTCCAACCCTTGTGATTCTGTGATTCTGTGTAACCAAATGCCTCTGGCGGTGCTCTGGGAAGAGGGCAGGGTGTAAGTGAAATGAGCCTGATCAAGATGAGCTAAACTCTGGAGGGACCTGACGCAGCTTGTGAGGCAAGATGGAATTCAGCGCCGCCGACAGATGCCAGGGAGCCCACGTTGCCCCAGATTACCTGAACTGTCACACTTGTGATTGCGAAGATACAGGATCAGACCTGAACCTGAGCACCCCCCGAGGGCTTCCCATGCCCTGGTGAGAGACGTGGCATGTTGTGTTTCTCCTCTTGGAGCCAGTGGGATGTGCCAGCTGTTTGTCATTTCTCTCCGTTCATTAAAAAATTCATTTTCTCTGAAGTGCCTTTTGCTGAGACAGTGCCAGAACTGGTTTTAAGCCGACAAGGGCTCGTTTCTGAAAAATACATTTTGCTCTTTTCTTTCGGTGGGTTGGCAGCCCGCGTACCCTTGGGAGCGCTCTTCTTGGTTGAGCTCCCTGAGAGAAAGGATTTTTTCGTGCCAGTTTCCCAGGCTGGGATGGGCTGCTCTGACCCAGCCTGACCCCGTTAGAGGGGGGAAAAGCCGAGGGGACCCTGCACCTCCCCGCTCTCCTTCAGTGTTTGGCCACCGGGCATTTTCTTGCAGTGGTGGATCCGCGTTAAGAGGCTGGGAGGTGGAGCGGGTGTTCCCTTTCACCCCTCCAGGCGCAGGATCCCATGTAGCCACAATTACTTCCTCGCAAGGAAAAGTCAGTCCGGAGTGAGAAAAACTCAGGTGCAGGTAAAATTGGGCCAAAGAAAGACACCCCCGAAGCTCCCCTGTTTGGCAGCTTATACCCCAAAAATAAGGAGCGGGGTGATGGTGTCCCATCAGCCTTGAGTTTGGTTTGTGGACAGACTAGGCAGAGGGTGACGTTTTGCTCCCACTGATTTATTCCGTTTTCTTTAGGGAGTGCCAATCAAATACCTGGTCCTGGAAGACACCGATGAAGTTATAACCCTGGTGGAAGAGAAGAACAAGGTGGAACAAATCCAGGAGGAGGAGGAGGAGGAGGAAGAGGAGGGAGATGAGGATGAAAAAGAGAATAACAATCAAGGTGTGCAACTGAAGAGTGAAAAGCTGATTGTCGCCAGAGAGGACGTGCAATCAGCATCTGTGTGTGAAGGCGTCAGGGAACACTTCTGCAAACCCGAGGCAAACCATCGCAGTCGGATCACGGCTGTACAAAGGGGCTCTTTTATCCTCTGCAGATCCCTGGGGTTTTGGGACAGACGGGCGTAATTTTTAGGGGAGACACCAGGGAAGAAGATCAGCAGCTGTTAGAGGAACAGTCGCAGAGGTGCTGCGTGAGGGACGGGGATGCTTCTGCTTGAATGCATCCAGCTTCAGGGACGCGAGGGGTTTAAAGCGCGCCCGGCGCTAGCTCCTTGTCGTGGTTCAGACAGTTGTTTTGCTTCCCGATGCCGCCTCCTCCCCTCGCATGAGGAGGGGAAATTGGGAAAAGAAAAGGAAACGTGAGGGTTGAAATAGAAACAGATTTCATAAAGGAATAAGAACCTGAATATCAATGCAGTAGTGGTATAAGGTACAGCAGGTGACACTCAGCCGACCCAGGGATAGCGACTGCACCCCGAGCAGCGCAGCGCCAGCCGCAACGCAACAGGCACCACCCGGCAGAGCAGGGCTGGGGGCACAGAGGGGCTCAGGGATGGGGTGGCAGGCGAGACCCCCCAGGGCTGGCAGCCACCACAGGGAGAGGGTGGTCCCAGAGAATCCCCTAATGTATAGGGAGCGTGACGGTTATGGGATTCCATCCCAGCAAAAGCAGGACACTCCTCTTCCAGCATCAGATGAAGAGCCTCAGAATTATCAGTCCCTTTGGAACGGTTCAAGCTGTGTTTGTGGAACAGTGGTTCCACAAACCTTCTCCAGGGAGAAAGCACCGGCCCCTGCAAAGCTCCCTTAAAAACGCAGTTGTTTGCCGTGTGAAATCGGTTCTGTTTTCAAAAAAAAAAAGGTGGCACAGGATGCTAGAGCATGCTTAAAGAACAGCGTTCGGACCGGAGGGCAGAACTGGTGTGCGGTGGCGTAAGCGCATTTCGATGAGTTTAGAATAGAATAGAATAGAATAGAATCATTAAGGTTGGAAGTGACCTCAAGGATCATCTAGTCCAACCATC